>JAAXLI020001842.1:0-17838 GCA_014621495.2 Entosphenus tridentatus
TCCGCTGGGGCCGAGTGGAGGCGGCGCGCGCTGTGGATTGTGGGTGGCGAGCGGCTGATTTGGATTCCCGCTCACGGCCACCATCAGTGGCTCGCGAAAGCTTCTGAAGCGGCGGCTCGCTGGGCCTCCTCTACGTTGACTCAACCTGAAGGTGAGAACCTCGCGTGGTGTGTACACATCAGCAGTGGCGGCGGCGGTGGGGGAGACAGAGGCGCCTGGCCCACAGCCGTCACGTTCTGCTGAGTTCACGGCGCTGCTTCAAGCAGAGCTCGGCCCTGCTATTGCTGAGAAGCACTCCCAGACGGCCACGTGGCTGATGGGAATTACTGTTGTGGTTACATTATAGTTGTGGTTATGGTTATAGTTGTTGGTCATGGTTATTGTTGTGATTATAATTGTGGTTGTTATTGTGGTTGTGGATGTGGTGGCACACGAGTTAACCCATAGCACCAGGGTCTAGCCCTTATCTTGTACCTAGCCAGGCAAGCAGTCAACCGATGGCACCTGAGTCTGGCCCGTGACCTCCTCCTGCACTTAGCCTGGCAAAGCCGTCAAACCATGTTACCTGAGTTACTGTGGTGACGTCACCGCCACGTCGTGGTGAATGGTGACTGTTGATGTGTGTGGGCTTGTGAGTATGATGGTGAATGCGTGAGTATGATGGTGAGTATCATGGTGAGTGTGATGGTGAGTGTATCATGCTTAGTGAATAATACTGAGTGTGAGTTTGACTAATTCTCCCCCCTCTCCCTCTCGCTGTCTCTGCTTTCCTCCCTAACTACCTCGCCTGGTATACAGGAGTTTGTGGGTTCGATCCCGACCCAGATGCCTGCTGTATATTTGGAGTTTGCATGTCTCTGTTTCTCCCCGTGGTCGCATGGATTTTTCTCCGGGTCCTCCGGTTTTTCCCTCCACATTTAGAAACATTCGTTTAAAGTTTTGACTTTTTACTGCAGGAAGTCACGTAAATAAAAAAAATGTTTTTTTAAAATAATAAATAAATAAAAATACCAAATAAGATACATTTTAAATAAAAGCAATTTTTTTTATTTTTTTAAATATTTTTATTTATTTTCTATTTACGTGACTTTACCGAAACAACCAAGATTATGAATATTCATTTAAAGTATTTGGCTGCTATAATATGATGATCCACTTCGTTGAGCTATCATTGGTGCCAAGTCGCTTCTGAATAAGTAATATTTAAAAGTACTATTTTTAAAACACGCTTTAATGAAATGTACCGTACGAGAAATGGCAGAACTCCACGACTCCAGGAAGTGGCCCTGAGGCTTGCCATAACGTAAGGGACCATGGTGATTTACAGCCAATGTTAGTTGAGCGTGGAAAATAACATATAAAAATGAATGTTTAAAAATACTTATTTTTATATAATATAGTATTGTCATCAGTATGACATAAGTACACCAAGTTGGCAGTCGATACCACATTGGGAAGTGGGAGAATGCATGCAGGCTGCAAGTGACAGGGCGGGCAAATACCGCCACGATCGGGAAACATTAAATGCATACGATGCGGTAGAAAACGCAAGCATTGTTCCCCTAAATGATGTGCCGATCGAACGCAAAAACATGACTGCAGTGAAGTGTGATCGGACAGTGGATAACAGACAGCAGAGACAAAGAGAGAGACCGGAGCGCACAGGAAAGACAGTGCAGCATGTCGCAGGATCGCGCGATGGTGGTGCAGGGAGATGGAGCACAGAGACACGCCCTGAGGAGTGCAGGCGTCAGCATTTGAATGAAAAATGTTCCAATGAAACAAAAATTAATGTAGGTCGGAGTGCCGAAATTGAGGAGGTGAGTGTCCAGGACGTATCGAGAGTTGTGTCGAAGTCCAGCACCCTCACGGACACGGAGGGGGAGACACTACGGGGCACAGAATTGAATCGACACACTGACTCGGCAAATGTGCATGTAATCGCAGAGAGTGCAAGTGCCACTGACAACAAAGTGCCAAAGTTGGTTGTGTGCGCGAGTTCTGGCTATGTGCAACACAATTTCACACCACACATTCCCACGACGCGAGAGTGATAGAGGAAATTACAAAAACGAACCTGAAAACCGTGACCGAATGATCAAAGCGATAAGTGGTAAACCAGACACTCGGAGCTTGGAAAAAATATGGCAAGGAGGTAACATGAGGAAAATAACGCATAAATGCGTTCGAAACCACTACCTAGCGTTTCCCAGGAACTAAACATTTTTTTAAATTAATATAAAAAATAAATTAATAACAAACAAAAAATTTCAGTAGTTATGATGGATAAGAACCGATGTAACTTGTTGCCTTGATGTAAAAAATGTTTTCCTTATTTCAAATGTAACCATGCTAAGATTGTGATACGACGCGCGCGTTGAAAAAAATTTAACAGCCGAAACACGAGGGCGGCTGATAGGTTCATAACGGAAAAAAATTAACCCGTAAAAACAAAGTTTTTCACTATAAATCCTTTATATGCGTGGCGGCTCGAGTCCTCTCGTCCTCTGGCTTGAGATGGCTGCCACCTATGGGTCAGATGATTGCCTGCCACCATTAAGCAATTAGTAATTAAATCTAAAAAAAATTTTGCCTAAAAAGTGTAACATTTTGGAAAAAAATTTTCACGAAAATAAATTGTCACGCACAACGAGTCTGTGTGCAAAATGTCAGCTCGATTGGATCACGGGAAGTGGGTTAAAAAACGACCGAAAGATTTGCACGGTCGTAAGCGCACAAGCAAGCAAGTGAACTTAATATAAAGGATTTAAAAAGGGGCATTTACTTTGTTTAAAAATTCGCCAGTGGCCAAATCGACCACTGATAATTTTTAAAAGGGCGGATTGTTGTATCTATGCCCTGTTTTCCAAAAATTAATATTAAGAATAATTAGAAAAAAAAAGTTATTTTTATACCTATATATATTTTTTTATTAAATAATGAAAACAGCCCTACTCCTCACAAGCACACCAGGAATCTGTGAAACGGGGAGGGCCATTAAACGGCAAGACTTTGGAGCACAGAGAGGTCAGAGACATCCAGATGGACAAAAGGTCGATGGCCTAACCTTCCCAAGACGTCTGGAGATGCACGGATAACGTGCAGAGTAGAGAAAAACAACTGTTGCAACTCGCGTATTCTTTAACGTTTTCCTTAACGAAAAGTAGAAACTTAACAACAACAAAAAATCAACCAACGGTATAAGACTGCAGCCTACAATAGGGGCTTTTTATTAGATATTCCCTTATTTTACTCGTATTCACCGCATATATATTATTTTGTATTGTATGTTTCTATCTACATGACCTTACCAAAAACTAAAGAATACGAATTCCAGAAAGCTTAAGTGGAAACTTAGTTACACTTAACCTCAGGACATTAAAATATAACTCAGAATAAAACACCAATCCCTGGAGACAAACGCATAACCAAACTTGGCAAAGCCCTCAAAATAATGATGTAACGAGGATCATTACGAATATTCATTAAACATAGACCGAATAATAACCACGATATACTAAGACCGAGGGAACTCATGAGAAATATCAATAATAAATGTAACACACAGGACCACATAAATGTATTGCAAAAATCTCCTCAGCCACCTTTGTCTCCAACGGTCCGGCACAAACAGATGGCACCATAAATACTTAGGGGGTTAGAAAGGGTCGCGAGGAGGGGTCGGGAGGGCGTCTGTTTTCTTGTTTGTTTTCCTCTCGCACTTACTTGCACACTCAACTTCTCACTCGCTCAACCACTCACTACACCACTCCACTCACTAAACCACTCACTCAACCACTCACTAAACCACTTACTCAACCACTCACTCAACCACCTGTTCACTTAACTCGCTTGCACACTATCATTCACTCAACCACTTGCTGAACCACTCACTCAATCGCTCAACCTCTCACTCAACCACTCACTCAGCTACTCAACCACCCACTCACCCAGTAACTCACTCAGCCACTCACTCAACCTCTCACTCATTCAACCTCTCGCTCACTCAACCACTCGCTCAATCAACCACTCACTTGCACACTCAACTTCTCACTCACTCAACCTCCCATTCAACCACTCACTCGCTCAACCACTCACTCAACCACTGACTCAATCACTCACTTAACCACTCACTTGCACACTATCACTCACTCAACCACTCACTCACTAAATCACTTCTTAAACCACTCAACCACCTGATCACTTAACCACTCACTCACACAACCACTCACTCAACCACTTACTCAACCACTCACTCAAACAATCACTCACTCAATTATTAACTCAACCACTCATTCACTCAACCACCTACCCACTCGCTGACCTTTCCACTAACCTACCCACTCACTCACCTACCCACTCGCATTTTTTAAATTTTACCAGGTAAGGCCCACTGAGCTGTATTGCTCTTTTTCAGAAATAACATTGCCACAAATGATAGCCCAATGAAGTGGCTTATCACGATGAAATGTAAATAAGCCAAATACTGTCAATGCATATTTATAAATGTGGAGGGCAAAACCAGAGGATCCGAAGAAAAATTCACTCAACTCCTCATATGTAAGCATCAGGGTTTGGATAAAACCTACAACATCCTGTATACCGGCGAAGTAATGAACACCTCGTCACCCGGGTCACCCTAATCCATTCCCGTATCTCTTCTTCTGCATGTGTGCTACAGGCGGGTGTCTCAGATTGCCAGCACCATGCGACGGGAGCTCCAGGGCATGCTGCGTGCTCGCCAGGAGGGGCTGGGCAAGATGGCCCAATCGCTGGAACAGCTGCTTGCGCGGCACCGCCGCTCTCACCCTGACGAAGTGCAGCAACACAGTGGGGCAGCACCAGCGGGACACATTGGACAATGCAGCCAAGTACGCGCCAGCCACTCAGTCACTCACTCATACAGCCACTCACTCACTCAACCACTAACTTGAACCACTCACTCAACCACTCACTCAGCCACTCACTCACTCAACCACTAACTTAAACCACTCACTCACTCAACCATTCACTCACTCAACCACTCGCTCAGCCAATCACTCACTCAGTCATTAACTCAACCGCTCACTTATCCACTCACTCACTCAACCACATACTCATGCGCTCAAACACTCACTCATTTGCTCAAACACTCATTCAAATACTCATTCAACACCACTCACTAATTCACTTAACCACTCACTCACCCACTCACCCACTGAACCACTCGCTCGCTCATTGAACCAATCTCTCCATCAACCACTCCCTCACTCAACCACTAATTCAGCCACTCACTCACTCAGCCATTCACTCACTCACTCAGCCACTCACTCAGCCAATCAGTCACTCAATCATTAATTCAACCGCTCACTCACTCAACCACTCACACACAGGCTCATCACTTGTATCTCAACCATCTGAGTAACATAGCTCTGTTTTTTAGAAGTGACCTTACCACAAATGATAGGTCAACAACGTGCCTTATGTGGACATTTATAGCAGCCAACTACTCTAAACGCCTGTTTCTAAATGTGTAGGGAAAATCCAGAGGACCAGAATAAAAATCCACTTGACCACGGAGAGAACATGCAAACTCCAAATATACAGGTGTCAGGGTTGGGATCTAACTGACAACCTCTTGTATACCAGACGAGGTAGTTAACATCTGTATCCGGGCAAGCCGTTCATCGAGCTGGAGTGCCCATCCCTATCGTGCGAGTGGTTCCCACTGTTGTTATTGTGTTCATGTGTGTGGTCTGCTTGTGTGTATGCGTGTGCCGCACTGCGCTATGAACCCAACATGACCAGGCTGTTGCCCCGCTCACCCGGCTCGTTGAGAGACTTGCTCACCCCACGGGCGTCGTCGTGAAGATACTGCTGGGAGGAAGAATATCTCACAATACTGGAAGAGGTGAGGACTCCACGTGAGTTAGTGGGTGAGTCGGTGGGTGAGTGGGTGGGTCAGTGGTTGAGGGAGTAGGAGAGTGAGTGTGTTAGAGAAGTGGGTGTGTTGAATGTAAGTGAATGTAGGAGTGTGTGGAGGAGTGGATTGTTGAGTGAGTCGTTGGGTGAGTGAGTAGGTGGGTGTGGGTTAGAGATTGAGTGGGTGGTGGGTGATTGTGTGAATTAGTGGGTGGGTGAGTGAATTGTTTGAAGTGATTGAGTGGGTGAGAGGTGGGGTTGGTGAGTGGATGAGGAAATTGGTGGGTTAGAGATTGAATGGGTAGGTAACTAGGTGATTGGGTGGGTGAGTGGGTGAGTGGCTTAATGGTTAAGTCAGTGGGTAAGTAGGTGAGTGCCTGGATAAATAAGCGAATGGATGGGAGCATCAATGGGTGGATGGTTGAGTGGGTGGGTGAATAGGTGAGTGGGTGGTGGGTGGGTGAATTAGTGAGCGACTGTGTGGGGGAGTGGGTGAGTGGGTGGGTAAGTAGATTGTTGAGTGAGTGGGTGGGTGGGTCAGTGGGTTGGTGAGTGAATATCGAAGGTTGAGCGTAATTTTCATTTAGTGTGCAGATGAGTGGCCGGGTGGGTGAGTGGATGAGTGAGTGTGACATTTGATGGGTAGGTCAGTGGCTGGGTGAGTGAGTGTGGGCTAGAGATTGAGTGGGTGGCTTGGTGAGTGGGTGCTTGGCTTGGTGTTTGAATGAACGGATGGTTGAGTTAGTGGGTGGGTGTTTGAGTGTGTGGGTTCGTGGGTGGGAGAGTCAGAGAGTCGAGTGCCATGTTGGAAAATTGTTAACTACCTTGCCTGGTATTTTTAAGTTTGTAGGTTCGATCCAAACCCTGCTTCTCAAAACAATCTATAGAGCTCAGTGGGCCTTACCTGGGAAAAAAACCAATGTTGATTTAGTTAAGGGTCTTGGTGACTGGGTGGGTGGGTGAGTGCATGAGTGTGGATTTGATATTTAGTGGGTGGCTTGGTGAGTGGGTGGCTTGGTGAGTGGGTAAGTTCGAGTGACTAAGTAGTTGAGTTAGTGGGTGGTTACGTTAGTAGGTGATTAAATTAGTGGGTGGGTCAATAATTACGTTGGTAGTGGGTGAGTGGGTGAGTGGCTGAGGGAGTAGGCGGGTGGTTGGCTGGGTGGGTAGGTGAGTAGGTGGGTTATAAATTGAGTAGGTGGCAGGGTGAGTGGATCTGAAAGTGGGTGAGTAGGTGCACGGCTGGGTGAGTTAGTGAGTGGATGGATGAGTGGGTGAGTGTGTGGGTGCATGGATGTGTGGGTGGGTGAGTGTGTGTGGGTAGGAGGTTAGGTGGGTAGTGAGTGAATGGGTGGGTTAGAAATTGAGTGAGTGGATTAGACACTGGGTGAGTGAGTGGGTGGGGGGGTTTGTGAGTTTTGGTTAAGAGATTGAGTCAGTAGCAGGGTTGGTGTGTGGTTTATAGATTGAGTGGGTGGTTGGGTGAGTGGGTGGGTTAGAGATTGAGTGGCTCGGTGAGTGAGTGTTGGGTGGGTTATGTGATTTGGTGGGTCGGTGAGTGCGTGGGTGAGTCATTGAGTAAGTGACACCTGTATATTTCCCTCCACATTTAAAATCAACATGCATTTAAAGGATGTGGCTGCAATACATGTCTATGTGATAAGCCACTTCGTTGACCTATAATGTTTAACCAGGTTATTTCTGAAAAATATATTTAACTCTGTAGGCCTTACCTGGTAAAATAACCACAATTTAGATTTAGTTTAGTGTGTTGGTGAGTGGGCGGGTGAGTGCATGGGTGGGTGAGTGGGTGGGTGAGTGGCTCAGGGGTTGAGTTCGTGGGTGCTTGAAGTTAGTGGGTGGTTGAATGTTTTGGTGGTTGAATTATTGGGTGGTTGAGTGATGGGTGGGTGGGTGGGTGAATAATTACGTAGTTATTGGGTGAGTTGCTGAGGGAGTGGCCAGGTGGTTGGGCGAGTGGGTGGGTTAGAAATTGAGTGGGTGGCATGGTGAGTGTATGTGTATGTGACTGGGTGAGTAGGTGAGTGGCTCGGTGAGTATGAGAGTGGATGGATGAGTGAGGGGGTGAGTCGGTTTGTGGGCGAGTGAGTGTGTGGGTAGGAGGTTAGGTTGGTAGTGGGTGGGTTAGAAATTGAGTGAGTGGGTTAGTGACTGGGTGACTGAGTGGGCGGGTGGGTGAGTTGTAGTTGAGAGAGTCAGTTTAAAAGTGAGTTGGTGGGTTCGAGATTGACTGGCTCGGTGAGTGCTAGGTGGGTTAGTGAGTTGTTGGGTGGGTGAGTGTTAGTGGGTGGATGATCGACTGGGTGGGTGGTTGAGTGAGGAGATGGGTGGGTGGGTTGCAGTGACGTGCGGTGAGGTCAATGGCTGGGGAGGCACTGGCTTGTGTCAGAGCCAGATTCACACAGAGGGGGGCGTAGCTTCACGAAGGGGGGCGTGTTAGACACATCCCCCTCAGTGAGGCAGATGCGATAGCTGCCTCCCCTGGTGCTTTTTCATTGCAGTTTCATGACGAGACCAGCGAGCCTACATATCTTAATACACATACGTGAAATAGGTTACCTGGAGTATGGAAGGCGAGGACATGAAATGAAGGGGTCTACAAACATTACATTGGTGACATACTGAGATAGTAACAGGCAGGCGCTTATTTCCTGCTCTCCATCCAGTTACTGAGGGGTTGCGCAATCAGGGGAGGCTGAGCTCGTCATTGCCTCACCTCTCGTCTCCTGTATTTGCAGCAGAGCTCTGCAAATTTGGCGATTTTGACTATAAAAATGATTGGAATCGTACAGAAATGACATTTATAACACAGATCAGTGGAAAAATCTAAATTTTTGGTTTATTCTCTTTTTTTTTACTTTTCGTAACAACTATTTTCATTGGAGTATGACAGGTGAGGCTCTGCATCCCCTGACCGCACGTCTCTGGTAGGTTGATAGGTTGGTGAGGAAGTGAGAGAGTTAGTGGGTACGAGATTGAGTGGGTGGCTGGCTGAGTGGTTGAGAAGATGGGTATGCGAATTCATGGGTGAGTGAGTGGGTGAGAGTTTTTGTATGGTGAGTGTTTGGGTGGGTTCTTGAGTGAGTGGATGGGTTATGGGTGAGAGGGTGGGTATTTGAATAAGTGGTGTGAGTGAATAGGTGAATGGGTGGGTGTTTGAGTGAGTGAGTCAGAGAATGGGGTGCCACGGAAGTGAGATGTTAACTTCCTCACCTAGTATACAGGAGGTTATCGATTCGATCCCGACCCTATCGCATGTATATTTAATTGTGCTTGTTCTCCTCGTGGTCGCGTGGATTTTTCTCCAGGTCCACGGAGTTTTCTCTCTGCATTGAGAATAAACTTGCATTCAGAGGATTTGGCTGCAATGCATGTGTATGTGATAAGCCACATCGTTAACCTGTCATTTGTAACAAGGTCACTTTTGAAAAAGATCTATATAGACCTGTGGGCCTTCCCTGATAAAATAAAAACAGTTTCGTTTTTATTTTGTGAGTGAGTGAATGGGTGGGTTGGTGGTTGAATGGGGGTTGGGTGGGTGAGTTGGTGGGTGGCTGAGTCAGTGGCTGGGTCATTGTGTGAGTGGATGGGTATTTGAGTAAGTGGTGTGAGTCAGTAGGTGAATGGGTGGGTGTTTTGGTGAGTGGCTGATGGGTGGGTGGGTAAGTTAGTGTAGAAGGTTGAGTGGATAAGTTAGTATGTGAGTGGGTGGGTATTTGAGTAAGTGGTGTGAGTCAGTAGGTGAATGGGTGGGTGTTTGAGTGAGTCAGAGAATGGGGCACCACGGTGGTGAGATGTTAACTACCTTGCCTAGTATACAGGAGGTCATGGAATTGATCCCGACCCTGCCGCCTGTATATTTGGAGTTTGCATCTTCTCCCTGTGGTCACCTGGATTTTTCTCCGGGTCCTCCTGTTTTTCCCTCCACATTTATAATCACACGTTTGGAGTATTTGGTTGCTATACATTTTTACGTAATTAGCCACTTCGGTAAGTTATCATGTGGCCAAGTTGCTTCTGAAAAAGAGCTGCATAGCTCAGTGAGCCTTACCTGCTAAAATATATTTTTTTCATTCCCCCTGCCCTCTGTCCACTCAGCAGTATAAATGGGAACAGCGCAGTCGATGGGCAATTTGTGTGTAGTGGGATACAGTGTGGGTAATCCCACCTCCTATACAATGTCTGGCCAGCAGGGAACAGGAGGCCAAAACTATCTCGAGGGGCTTTCTCGAGCTCCTCGAGTGGAGGTCCATCTGTCAGCATTGAGGAAGCAATTGCTGGGCGGCATGCACTTCAACTTAAGTAGTGCCACCTCAGGTGATATCAATACGACGAATAAGTGGAATAGTTGCTTAAACTGAGTGGCTGTTTAGAATAAACTATTAAACTAAATGAAAATTGCTTCTCAAGTGGAAATGTATAGCAATGTATAGCACTCTTTAAACACATTTTTTTTAATGTGGAGGTAAAAACTGGAGTACCCAGAGAACAATCCACGCCACCACAGAGAGAACATGCAAACTCCAAATACACAGGTGGCAGGGTCGGGATCAATCCCACGGCCTGTATACTAGACGAGGTATTTAACATCTGTACCAGGGCAAGCCATACTTGGAGCTGGAGTGGACCGTGTGCCCCACTGTGCTCTGAACCCAACATGACCAGGCTGTGGTCCCTCTCGCCTGGGTCGTTGAGAGGCTCGCCCACCCCACGGGCATCGTCATGAAGAAGCTGCCGGGAGGAAGAATATCTCACAATACCGGAAGAGGTGAGCACTACACATAGAGTGGGTGATTAACTGGGTGGGTCTGTGAGTGAGTCGGTGGGTCAGTGGTTGAGGGAGTCAGTGAGTGGGTGAGTGTGTTAAAGATTAAGTGGGTTGCAGGGTAAGAGGGTGGGTGAGGTAGTGAGTGGGTGGGTGAATAGGTGAATAGATGGGTTTGTGAGTGGGTGGATGATTGAGTTAGTGGGTGGATGGGTGAGGGTATATGGGAGGTTGAGTGGGTGAGTCACAGATATACAGGAGGTTGTGTATTTTAGCCCAGCCCTTCCGCCTGTATATATGGAGTTTGCATATTCTCCCCGTGGTCGCGTGGTATTTTCTCGGTTTTCCGGGTTGTCCCTCCACATTTGAAAATGCATTTATAGAATTTGGTTGATATTCTTGGTTCTTTCAGTAAAGTCACGTAGAAGGGAAATAATAAAATAATTAAAATAAAACAATAAAATTCTCACATTTCAATTGCAACACAAGCAATCATCAGGTGTGAAAACCACAGGAAGAACATTTTTGAAAAAAGTGGCGTTTTTTTTTTACTTTAGTACCACGGGCAGCGACGAGTGTTGTTCAGAAGGACGAGTCCATCTATGCTTGGAACGGAGGAGTGGGGAGAAAAGGAGAATGGAATGCGGTCTGAAATTCACCGTAAACGTGAACACAATCAATCAAGACCCGAAATGGTTTATCACATCCTTGCAATGATTGCTAAGCCAGAATCCATCTACTCGGTTGAAATTGTCTCTGTGTTTGTATATGTGGATGGCCTCATGAACGAATCTTTCATGGTAGCCAGATGGCTTGCAGAGAACCTCCATCTTGGAGAAGTCAATGTCATGTGAGCCCACTGAATTATAACAATGGTCTGCCACGGCTGAGGTGTTGGTCCTACCGTGTTTTAGGTCTGCTTTGTGTTCACGGATGCGGTCCGAGACATGTCGTTTGGTTTCTTCAATGTAACTGCTACCACAGAGGCGAGTTGAGGTGATAGGTGAGGAAGACAAGGTGAGGTGATGGTTGAGGTGGGGGACGAGCTGAGGTGATGAGTAAGGAGAGACGAGGTGAGGTGATAGGTGAGGAGAGACGAGGTGAGGGAAACGAGGTGAGGTGCTGGTTGAGGTGGGGGACGAGGTGAGAGGTGATAAGTAAGGAGGGTGACGAAGTGAGGTGATGGGTGAGGAGAGACGAGGTGCAGTGAGGGGTGATGGAGGTTAACGAGACGAGGTGATGGGTGAGGAGAGACAAGGTGAGGTGATGGGTGAGGAGAGACGAGGTGAGGTGATGAAGCTTACCGAGACGAGGCGATGGATGATAACGAGGTGAGGTGATGAGTGAGGAGGGGGGCGAGGTGAGGTGATGGGTGAGGAGGCAGACGAGGTGAGGTGATGGTTGAGGAGAGACGAGGTGCGGTGATGTGTTAGGAAAGACGAGGTGGGGTGATGGAGCTTACCGAGACGAGGCGATGGGTGAGGAGGACGAGGTGAGGTGATGGGTGAGGAGGCAGACGAGGTGATGTGATGGGTGAGGAGAGACGAGATGAGGTGATGGGTGAGGAGGCAGACGAGGTGAGGTGATGAGTGAGGAGGGGGATGAGGTGAGGTGATGGGTTAGGACAGACGAGGTGAGGTGATGGAGGAAAGACGAGGTGAGGGGTGAGAGACGAGGTGATGCGTGAGGAGGGGGACGAGGTGGTGATGGGTTAGGACAGACGAAGTGAGGTGATGGAGCTTACCGAGACGAGGTGATGGGTGAGGAGGACGAGGTGAGGTGATGAGTGAGGAGGGCGATGAGGCGAGGTGATGGGTGAGGAAGGGGACGAGGTGAAGTTATGGGTGAGGAGAGACGAGGTGCGGTAATGGGTGAGGGGGACGAGGTGAGGTGATGGGGTGAGGTTGATGAGGTTGTGAGGGTGGTGAGGAACGAGATGCACAGATTCCAACCTTACTGATGTCGATGGCGGTCCACGTGGCCCCCGTGGTGCTCGAGGGCGGCATCGCCAAGGCGGCGCTGGGGCCTCCACGCGGGCGGAGGAGGCCGCGAGGACGACTCAGAGACAGCCCCATCGCTGGGGGGGGTTTCCCGCGCTTTTATAGACGTGTGACGTCACCCCCTTGCCCCCCTTCACCCCCTCCCCTCCATTCGTCGCTAAGCGACGGTGACGTCACCACAGTGCCTGCTGTGCCAGGCGAGTTGCAGGATGAGGTCACGGGACAGGTGAGGTGATGGGTGAGGAGAGACGAGTGGACGGCGGGGGACAAAGCCTGGCTTGATTGCCCCCAGGTGCCAGTGTCCACGTCAACCACACTTCTTAAACCATGGCGGGGTCCCGTCGAAATTGTTGAGGTTGTTCGGCCCCAGTGCATTAAAATCCGATGGGGAAAGCGTCGTTGGTTTGTCCACCCCTCCCGGTTGAAGCCTTTCATTGCGCCGCGCGTTCCCACGTCGCACACATCATGGGGGCCGAGCGTGCGACGTATCCGACGAGTCGAGTGATGCCTCGTTGGTGCCTAACCCTCAGCGCAGACGTGTCATCCTTCCTGCAGGTGACGTGGGAGTAATGGGGCAGTGCAGGGCACAGTCGCCCGCTGTGGATGCTTAGTCATCACGGGCCCCCCCAGGCATGCCTGCTGACTCACCCGGCCCGCTTGTCGACTCAACCGCCCCACCTGTACCACCAAGGAAACCGCCCGTCCCCTACGACGGGCCAGCAACACGCACTCGCGCTAAATCTCGGGGGTTTTCATGAGGGCCTCGTTCGTTCCCTCACACATACGCGGTCTGGTTGATTGATGCCTTGTGCCGCGTTTTGCTGCGTGTCTGTGGGGGGTACTTACCTTCCATAGCACGGAGATCCTGTAACAATTCGGTTTTCTTTCATTGCCCGTTGGCTTGTTACCGCGTTATGCGTGTTTGCTCGGTGTTCTCGTGTTAATATGTATATATGGTGTGTACTTGTTGGGGGGGTATTTATGTCGGCATCTTCTTGTTGTGTTTTTGCGAGGCATGTTTTTTTTCATTCAATTATTACAGCCAGGGACGGCTGTGGTCTCCGAAGGGGGGGGGGGTGATGTAGAGGTGATTGTCACTCACCATTTGGCAAGCCAGTAGTTCCCCTTACGGTCGATCGGGGGCAGAAGCAGTACCTCGCCAGGGCACATGTCCATGGTGCCAGAGAGGGGCCAATGGCGGATCCCAGTGAACGGATCCTGGCACACATTCCCTAGGCCCCCGGGTGGGGGGGACCGGGGGCATAATGTCATCCTCCAGGATGGTCCAGAGTGTTCCAGAAGGAAGGCGTGGCTAAGGCAGAGCAAGCCACGGACGAGTATATAAGCCAGAGCACTCAGTTATCTACACGCCGAAGACTGAAGCCCGGGCTGGAGAATAGGACACTGGACCCCAAGCTCCGATGTCCTTCTAAGGGTCGGAGCTCAGTGAGGCCAGTGGTCAGGGGAGAATAGGTCCCTGGCAGAGAGGACCCTGGACCCCAAGCTCAGATGTCCTTCTAAGGGCCGGAGCTCAGTGAGAAGGTCAGGTCAGAGCCTCCCTTAGGTCCCAGCCGGAGGACGATAGGTTACGGGTTACCAGTGTTAGGTCCTGTAGAGTCCGGAGGCCATACTTCCCCAGGAATCTGGTAAGGGGACTGTTATACCCCTTGTGTGTTAGGGACCGTGTTGAGAAAAGACAATAAATATTGTGTTGCCTCGAAGTTTATTCGTCAATATATACAACACTACACAGGACCTGAGTGGAATTGTTGATGACCGGTACCAAAAGTGTCAGGATCGGCCTCTATAGAGGAGACTCGTGAAGGACGCTACTGGGCGTTTGGAGGCAGTCTCCATCAACAGCGGAGGGCAGAGGAGCAATGCTCACAACAGCAAGTGGAGCGCCGGGCGAATAAATGGCAGAAAGTTGGCAAAGCTGGTGCCTCTGCCAGTCATCTCAGTTAGCCCATGGCACCTGCTGGGTCTGTCCCGTTACCTCCTGCCAGCGAGCCATCGGAAAAAAGACGGTCACTGCATCGCTTTCAGATGCGTTTCTGCGACTGAACGCTCTTCCGATATTACGAAACCACTGGGAGATATTCACTTTAAATAAACAGATTGAAAACGGATTAGCTACGTATGGTGCGAAAGAAGTTAAACGGTACATGTAGCCGTAAGATGCACCTAGCCTGGCACAAGCGCTGTGGTGACGTCACCACCACTGAGTGGCAAACGGCAGCTCTCTTGGAAATTGTTGTCCGCTTCGAATCGATTCAAGTGTTTTTAATCGATGTCTCCCCACTCGCGTCATCACGCCGAGATGGCGTGCAAGCGGTTGTTTTCCGCCTCCGGGACAAAAAATGAGGTGCTCTTGTCATACGCTCAAATGTTTTTAAAGGACGTTCTCAGAGTTTTAAAATATTCAGTTGAGTCATATCGAATTACAATTTACGTTAACTCCAAAGTCGCATTCAATGTTACAAAAGTAGTGCGCACAAACTGCTGGAGGGAGTGGCAAGGCGCTGTGTATGCCGCCGCTCGCCCATTGATCGGGACTCGGTGCGTGACGTCGCCGCGCGGTTGGTTGCCGGGGAGACGCGGGGACGCGCGGGGCGAGTGGAGAAAGCGGCGCAGGTAACAGTCAACTAAAACTATTCAAAACTATATTCAGTATTGTTATATTTTACCAGCTAAGGCTCTACACTGAGCTGTATTATAGCTCTTTTTCAGAATGGACCTGGCTACCACAGCGTATCATCGCGTGGAAATTTATAGCAGCCAAACGCGCGTTGAGTCTAAATGTGGAGGGGAAAACCCGGATAAATATCCACGCGAACACGGGGAGAGAGAGAGACACGCAAACTCAAAATATACAGCCGAAGTCGGGGTTGGGATAGAACCGACGACCTCCTGTATACCAAGCCAGGTAGCTGCCATCTCGCCAGCGCGTCCACACACGCGGTGCGACACGAGAACACCACGGGCAGTGAGCGTCCCGCATCAGTCAGGGCCAGAATTGTGTGTGCGTGGAGAGGGGTAGTGTCGTGGTTAGCGGTCTTGGGCTTTTTTAGGTCGACTCGGTTTCAATGTAAGAACCTGGTACGGTGTGTAAAAACATCGCCACTGGGAGACAAACGCGGTCGCGCGTGGTGTTGGCCGCCCGCTCCCTCGCCCCCTCGTGTGGCCTTCGTGGGTGCTGCTCGCTACCAGCACTTGCCCCGACAGTCTGTTAAGGCGAAACGGAGGATATTTTTTGTGTGCTACCAGATGTTGATCGGCGAATGGACGCTCTGTTCGAATCGGGTCAACCTCGACACCTGTAAATACGCGACACGCAAATGAGCACTCGTCGACAGTGGAAATTGCGACTAACCATTTAGAAAGTTTCAGCTGTGGTTTCTTTCAAATCGGACTGCTGATGGAGACACTGAATGTCAAAACCGGTCCAGAGTTTTCTTGCGTTGAACCCATGCTGTCTGAGATGCGCTGTACGTAGAGGGACAGATATATATATGTGCAGGAGGCGTAATGTCTTTTGTTACAGCAGAAATTCAATAATTCGCGATGTGGTAATCTACGAATCCCTGTAATTCGGGGATTGGTGATTCGCGGTTTGCTTCCGTAATCCAGCAATATCGTCTTTTGGGTTTGTATCAGTATAGACTAGCTGTGCTCACGCGATCTGTTAGGAAGTATTTAGCATGTATTTACTTGGATATCAAGTATAATAAATAATGTAGGCATTTGCGATATAACACCGGTACAGCATAACATAACGGTGGTCCTCATAAAGCAGTCTGACGATGTCGCTGTTGCCCCTTGAGTGAGCTGCAGAACTCTCCATCACAAGTTGCACTTAGATTCAGTAGCTACTTTCCCCATTCGAACATGTGATGACACCCTGAGTCCTATAATATTTTGATACCACCGTCCGCCGAGCAATGATTCCGGAAATTATTCGAAGAACCGTCCGACCAAGTCTAGGGCACGAGGAGTCAAATCTTGCCTTTGGAACACGGAACCAGTCAATCGCAATCAGACTGGGTGCTGCTATACGGCAACATACTGTGAAGCTTCATGTTCAGCTGCTCATAACATTGGTCTTCCGATTGATTTTGACGCACAGACGCAAGATTTTCTGACCGGGGTTGTGAATTGCGGGAAAATAAAAATTTATTCCAATTTTTTGCTATCATACTGTACCGCGCACCAGCGGTGTACCGCCAATACGGTGTAATGCAAGGACATCTTCTAATATAGACCCACATTAAACATTTAACACGTAGGCTTTTGCGACCAATATAATTCATAATAGAGGTTTTTGGGAAACGTCGTACTCAGATTGTCAACGTTGTGGCTTGACTCTCCAACAAACTGGTGTGATGTACTCGTGACGTATTGGCATGTTCTGTTTACGTGACAACCCTTACTACTTTGCTGTATCGGGTGGTGGCGGGTTTAACGACACATTTATGTATTTACGTGATCTAACCCAAAAAACCTCTATTATGCACATGGAAAATGTTGCACCATTTGGGTTTTAGAAAACGCGTAATAAAAAATCTGTGATTTTATTTAATGTAATTAATGCAATTGTGCAGTTAATTCATCCCATAATCCATATCATACGTCAGCGCAAACATGTTTTCACGGGGATTGTTTAACGACTCTCCGCGGTGTACCGCAGGTTACAGGACCCACGATTTGATCCCCCACAGGAACGCGGATTATTGGATTATTATTGGACTTACATTTTTCACAATGACGATACAGTATTCATTATTTAATTTAGTACTAGCAGAAGTACCCGGCGTTGCCCGGGTGAAAAATATATTTCTTAAAAACCTTACATATATACACAGATACTAAAGTATTGTCAAAGCCCGGTGGGCTTTGACAATACTCCCCACTCACGCTCACCACTCACCCTCACCACTCACCCTCTCCCTCACCACTCACGATTACCACTCACCCTCACCACCACCACTCACCTTCACCACTCACGCTCACCACTCACCCTCTCCCTCTCCACTCACCCTCACCACTCACCCTCACTACTCACTAATCACCCTCACCACTCACCCTCACTACTCACTACTCACCTTCACCACTCACCTTCACTACTCACCTTCACCACTCACCTTCACCACT
>JAAXLI020001843.1:0-10747 GCA_014621495.2 Entosphenus tridentatus
CCCCCATCTATCTCGACCCCCTCTCTCCATACTCCATGTCTATGTTCCCCCTATGTTTTCTATGTAATATTTGTAATATTTTTTTTATAAAAAAATTGTATTTCTTTCTCTCTCTCTCTCCAGCCCCCTCTCTCCCTCGCTCTCTTCCTCGCTGTGACCGTGGCGTGCGCGATGACCACCACCACCACGTGACTTTCCTTTGTGTTGTGCGTGGCGCATTTAGCGCCACAGCGCCTGTGGATGTACAGCGTTTGTGTAATTTGTTTGCTGGTGACTTTGTGTATTTCGTATCGGAATCGCCTTGAGTGCTGTGAGCTTGCTGGCGGCAATAGAAGTTGTTTAAAAAGTCAAAAGTCTTTCTCGCTGTCGCTCTCGCTCTGTGCGCGTTGAATGTGTCCGTGGTGATCACAGACGAATCACACTGCGCGTTGCTCATTTAACCACCCCTCAGCTCACCACACCTCGTCATCACACCTCGTCATCACACCTCGTCACCACACCACGTGATCAAACCACGTGATCACACCACGTCATCACACCTCGTCATCACACCACGTGACCACACCTCGTCATCACACCTCGTCATCACACCTCGTCATCACAGCTCGTGACCACACCACGTGACCACACCTCGTCATCACACCTCGTCATCACGCCACGGGGCCATTATTTTAAAAACCACAGCCCCCTAAGCAGGAGGATGCGGGTCAGCGAGAGACGAGGGCGGAGGAGAGAGGATAGCTGTGAGGGCTGAAATCATTCTCAGATGAATAAATAGCTCATTGATAGAGATAGATTAGCGTTAGGTAGACGTTAGAGAAAGAGAGCGTCAGGGGTAAATGTAGATATCGAGAGAGTGAATTACAATACAGTCCCCTGATAAAATATAAAACTAATAACGATCTATTTTTATTTTACCAGGTAAGGCCAACCGAGCTATACGGCTCTTTTTCTGAAGCGATCCGGTCACAAATGATAGTTCAACGAAGTGACTTATCACGTGGAAATCTATAGCAGCCAAAACATTTATAGCGGCCAAATGTGGAGGGAAATACCGCAGGACCCAGAGAAAAATCCACGCGACCATGGGGAGAGAGAGACACGCAAACTCCAAATATACAGCAGCAGGCGTCAGGGTTGGAATCGAACCCACGCACTCCTGCATAACAGGCAAGGTAGTTAACATCTCCTAGCCACCGTGATGATGATGAGAGAGATACACGCAGACTCCAAATACACAATAGGCGTCAGGGTTGGGATCGAACCCACGACCTCCTGTATACCAGGCGAGGTAGTTAACACCTCCTAGCCACCGTGATGATGATGATGATGAGAGAGAGAGAGAAACACGCAAACTTCAAATACACAATAGGCGTCAGGGTTGGGATCGATCCCACGACCTCCTGCATACCAGGCGAGGTAGTTAACATCTCCTAGCCACCGTGATGATGATGAGAGAGAGAGAAACACGCAAACTTCAAATACACAATAGGCGTCAGGGTTGGGATCGAACCCACGACCTCCTGTATACCAGGCGAGGTAGTTAACATCTCCTCGTCACCGTGGCACCCCTATGATTTGGTGATGCTTCTGCTGCTGCTGCTTTGGCACTGGTGCAGAAGTACAGTCCAACAATACAAACTCAACGCGTTCGTCATTTACACTGAGTGGTCTTACACGGAAAAAATAGATATAATGGACGACGTTTCGAGCAATGCTCCTTCATAGCACTTGTTAGAGAGTGGCAAAGAGATTTGGGTAGGTAGATAGATTAAAAATATATATTGAAAAATAGTGAGATATCAAGATATCTCAACTGACGAATACTTATGAAATAACCTGAATAATGATCAATTATTAAACGTTAAATGTTGCATCACGTAATGATGATTAGTAATATTAATTGACTTGATTTGGTACTTGTGCTCAAAGGGGTTATGTTTCACAGGCGGGCATAGCACCAATGGCTACGTACGGTGCGAAAGAAGTTGAACTGACGTACGCATAAATACGTGTAGTCCCAATTGAGTAATTTCCCGAGTAACTTTTCAAACTTGTTCAATTTTACACCTTCGGATGACGTCAGGAGTTCTTTAACATCCACTGTGATGCAGACGACGCGTAGTAGTCGTCATAGTATGTGTGCGGTTCACCAGTGAAGTATTAACCAGGGCGGCCTGGTCGTTTCGAACCGCGAACCTCTGCAACAGGTGACATATGCGCCATCGGTCACCAGGCAAAATACAGGACGAGTTTTGGTTGGGAAAACCCCTTAAATATACGTGCATGTTGTTGCCTGCAGGGTTCCAAAATACCAACGCTTTCAGTCGTGGAGTGACGCTCACTGCATGCAAGGTTGGAATTCCTGTACGTATTGCAATTTCTATTAGATCGTAAACACAAAATAACGATGGGGTGGCATGAAAATGGTTGGGTTCGGTGGATGACTGGCCAGTTTGGTAGCTTGGTTGAAAATAGGTGGGTAACTCTGTGGTTGGGTTGGTGGTTGGAGTTGGTGAGAAGGTGAGTGTGGCTGGTGGGGTGGGTGACTGGGAGGATGGATTCGATGGGTGAGTGACTTGGTGGCTGGGTGAGTGCATAGAGTGGCGAGTGGCTTGGTGACTGGCTGGGTGGATCTATATGGCGAAGTAACCCGGTGACTTGGTCGGATGGGTGGTGTATTGGTGGTGCCGCTGAATGAGTTGGTGGATGAGTTGGTGGGTGGCTATTTTGTTAGCTAGCTAGCTGGCTGGGTTGGTGAGTGGCTGAATGAATGGGGGGGGGGGGGGTAGCTGCCGGGTTTGGGTGATTAATTTCTGCGTGCGTGTGTGGATGGATCGTAGGCAGCTAAATTGTCCGGGAGCGGGGGGCAGGGGAGCTGAAACCGGCCTCCGGATGCAAACGCGAGACGGCGTGCTTCCGAGTGATCCGCGGTCTTCGCGGAACGAGACCGGAACGAGAGTCCTCATCGCACGCTACACGGCAATCTTGGGACAGCTGCTCGCGGCGATTGCCGCTCGTCACGTGGTCGCAGCAGCAGCAGCAGCGCTCCGCGTGGCCCACGCTGACACGGAGAGGCCTTCTCCCGTCTCAAGTGGCGACGCAAGCGACGCATAGTTTGGCAGCGAAGTAGAGGGGAGGTGGTGGGGAGGGGGTATCTTGGTTTGGGGGTACGCGGGGTGCTGGCGAGGGGTGGTGGTGGGGTGTGTGGTTGGCTCGGTGTGTGGGTAGGTGGTTGCGTTGGTGGCTGGGTGGCTGAGTAGGTTAGTGGGTGGGTGGATAGAGGAATCGCTGAGTAGGTGAGTTAGTGCGTGGGTGGCTGTGTTGGTGGCTAGGTGGCTGAGTAGGTTAGTGGGTGGGTGGATAGAGGTAGGTGAGTAGGTGAGTTAATGCGTGCGTGGCTGTGTTGGTGGCTGGCTGGCTAGCTGGCTGGGTTGGTAGCTTGGTTAATGGGCGGGTAACTGGGTGGTTGGGTTGGTGACTGAGAGGTTAGTGGGACAGTTGCTGGCTGCGTGGGTGACTAGATGAGTGGATAGTTGGGCGAGTGATGTTGTGGCTGGGTGAGTGGTTGAGTAAATGGGTAGCTGGCTGGGTGAGATAGATGGGTGGCTGGATGAATATCTGGGTGGTGGAGTAGGTGGCTGGGTCAATGGATAGATGTCTGTGTGCCTGGATGAGTGGACGGCTGGGTGCGTGCGTAGATGGGGCTGAGCAGCTGAGTGACTGGGTTACGTTGCTGTGTGAGCAAGTTGAAAGGGACGGCGAGTGGTGGCAATTGTCCCCTCAAGAGACTATCAACACGCGCGAGATTGAATACCACCACCACGAACACCGCCGGAACACCATCAGCCGACTGAAAAGCAAGCCATGGCCTCCAGGGTTGACTCTGTACGACATCAACCACAACCACCCTCATGGGAGAGCCTGACCCCCCCCCCCCACCATAGCAATGTGGAATTCCCACCGCTGGCACATGACCACCAAGAGAATTGAGCCCCCCCCCATCCACCATCGCTCGATCGAGAGCAGGCGGAGCGTTTGACTTAGGATGAAATTTCCTTCTCCCCCCCACCACCGCACCCCCCACCTCCCCCCACCTCCACCCCCACCTCCACCCCCCACCGCACCCCCCCCCCCACCGAAATCTCCTGGCAGTCGACGCGAGGAAATTCGGCCGCACCACCTCTCGCCAATTTGGCGGAGGCGTCGGAAAAACGATTCGGAGCTTTGGAGCCCGTGCACCGGCGAGAAATTACAAAACGCACGGGGGGGGTTTGGGGGGGATTGGGGGGGGGGGGGGGGGGGGTGGGGTGGTGGGGGGCAGGTGAACCGACGGTTCAGTCGCCCAACGGTTCTCTTCCGCGGCGTAGCGGAAGCTGTCGAAGAGCGCAGGCGGTAGAGCTGCACCGGGAGGGGGCTGTCGGCACGGCATGGAGGGGCCGGGTTACGGCGAAAGAGAGAGCGAGAGCCGGTGGGAATTGGGCAGGGGAAGGGTTGGGTGGTGGGAGGAGAGGGCGCTGGGTGGAATTCATTCCTTGCTCCAGGAGAGGCCGTGCCAAACGCACAACACCGCTGAGCAGAAATGGGTATGAGGCGAAGGTGTGGACATGCGGGGAGCGGGAGTGTAGTAGCGGTTAGCGCGCTACGAACCCCGGCGACGCGGGTTCGATTCCCGCTCACGGCCGCCAACACCCAGTGACGATTATTTGAACCGGTCCTGGGCCTCCCCTAGGTCGACTCAGCCTTAAAAGGGTACCTGATGCGGTGTGTAAAAATCGCCTCTATAAACACAAAGGTGGCGTGGTGCTGGTCACTCAGCCCCTCGTGTGCCGTGCCGGCCTTCATAGGTGCTCGCTAACAGCACTTGCCCCAACAGTCTGCTAAGACTATATGGGGGATTACTCTTAGGTTCTTTCGGTAAAGTGACGTAGAAAGAAAATAAATTAAATAATAGAATACGACGTTTCGATTGCAACACAAGCAACCATCATCAGGCACAAATGAATGAGAAAACAAACAAAGTAAACTTGGAAAAATAATGCAACACAGAGAGTCGGCCAACACAACAGTCCTGGTTGATTACCTTCTTCCAAAGATTGCTAAATTTGAGAGAGAGACAAAACACAGACACGGAGACACACAGACAGACACACAAGCAGGGAGAGAGAGACACACAGAGAGAGACACACAACACAGACAGACACACAAGCAGAGAGAGACACACACAGAGACACAGAGAGAGACACACAACACAGACACACAGACAGACCACACAAGCAGAGAGAGAGACAGAGTCACACAAAGACACAGAGAGAGACAGACACAAGCAGTGAGAGAGACTCACACAGAGACAAGCAGAGAGAGACACACATACAGGGGGTCTTTGTCTATGGTGGTGGTAGCTGCACACATAAAGAGATAATGAGAAACAGAGATTAGCGAGATGGAGGGGTGCACGTGTACACGTGTGCAGCCGTCTTGTCGGCCCACTGCTGGATGAATTCCTCCCCACGCTGAGTCGTGGGGGGTTTGTTTGGCCACAGTTCGATTATATCTGCTGCGAGCGGCTACCATCAGTGGCGAGGGATTTCTAAACCGGTCCTGGATCCCCGCCCCCCCCCACCCACGCTTCACGAACCCGCGCTGTCCGGCGTGGTGAAGTATGGTCAAACAACTCCCACGACGGCCAACACAACAGGGGACAGGTCTTCGTCTAGCAGTGAAGTAGCAAAAATGGGGTTGCGATTAAAACGCACGTGCGCCTCTCGATCTCACTCTCTCGTCATCTTTAGAGCTCTCTATGTATCTATGTTGAACTTCTATCGCACCGTACGGAGCCGACCGTGCTCGTCGGAGGTGTTGTTGTCCATCAAGCACCTGTGGACGGCCACTGCCGCTGTTAACCATGAGCGGGGATCGAACTCGGTTGGCCTCTTTTTGGAGCGAAAAACGCACTTAACCACACGACACGCTCCCTGTAACCGCTACACTACCACCACCACCACCGCCGCCGCCACACACGCACACTAACATCGCCAACGACGGGGAAATTACTGCTAATGTAAAGGAAGCCACGACCTTTACTCGTGAGGTTCAGTGGTACTCTAAATATACATTTATCTTGAGATGGTTAACGATTTAAAGCGGATGACAAGGAATAAGATAATTCCTCTGGAGGTTAGCGTCTGTCTCGGGGAGACAAAAGCGGCCGGGAATGGTGTTGGCCACCCACCCCCCTCGATGTGCCGTGTTGGTCTTCAAAGGTGCTACTCGCTAAGAACACTTGCCCCTCCAGTCTGTTCAGGATATACGGGGGGTCTTTGTCTTTGCCTGCTGCCAACAAAACACAAGGGACAGGGATCTTCCGGAAAGCCTGCGATGTTGTTCGGGCAAGTGCTGTTAGCGAGCACCTCTGAAGGCCGGAACATACACACACACACAAGACGAAGATCCCCCGTGAAGCCTTAACAGACTGTTCGGGCAAGTGCTGTTCACTAGCACCGATGAATGACGGCACGAGGGAGGTGAGGGCAAAACCACGCCCAGCCACCGTTGTCTTCCAAGTGTTGATGTTCACACACACACACGGCTCCGGTTACTTATTTAAGGCTGAGTCGACCGATAGGAGGCCCAGGACTGGCTTCGATGTTTGTTTACTGACGTCGGCCATGAGCTGAAATCGAGCTAACCGCCGCGCCACCGCTCCCACGCGTAGCGAGTAGCGAGAAGCATGTAATAAACACGTATCATGACACGTGTAGGTGAATAGTGTGCACACAACGAGATCGCACGCGTACGCACTCCGACACGTACACACACTCTGTGTGTGTTTGCACACAGAGACACGCATACACAAAAGTCAAAGATCCCCCGGATAGCCTTTTACGGACTGTAGGGGCAAGTGCTGTTCGCGAATAGCACCTATTAAGGCCGGCACGGTACGCGAGAGGGTGGGTGGCCAGCACCACGCCTGGCCGCCTTTGTCTCCCCAGTGGCGATGTTTACTACACACCGCACCAGGTACTCATTTGAGGCTGAGTCGCCATAGGGGAGGCCCAAAACCGGTTCAGAGAATCGTCACCACCGGTGTTGTCGGCCGTGAGCGGGAATGGAACTCGGGTCGCCCGGTTCGTAGCGCAGCGCCGTCACCGCTACACCACCGCTCCCCACACACACACAACGCACAACAGAGACGCACACGGATGGTGTTTGTATTTGAGTGTCTACTTTAGAGGGCGCGTCTCGATGCCATCTCAACTGCCCACGTCAAAAGGTGGCCGCGAATTTGCGAGTTCGTGCGATGTTGCAACTGCGTGCGCGCCGTCTCGCCCGGCTGCTGTCGTCCCACGCATTGTTATTGTCGGTGGTGTTGGTGGTGGTGAGCGAGGTTGTGGAGGATGTGGTGCTTGTGGCGATGTTGAAGAAACTGATGAAGGTGGTGGTGGTGGAGTAGGAGGTGAGCGTGATGTTATTCGTTGGAGGAGGTGGAGTTGGTGGTGGTGGTGGTGGTGGACGTGTTGATAGTGGAGATGTTGGTGGAGCTGGTAATGTTGGAGACGGTGGTGGCGGAGGAGGTTGTGATAGAGTTGGGGATACAAAAGGAAGGTGGTGGTGAAGGTGGTGGTGATGGAGGAGGCGGTGGAAGTTCTGGTGGTGTTGGCAGTGGTGAAGGTGATGATCGAGGTAGTGGAGGTGGTAGTAGTAGTAGTTGCTGGTGGTGGTGGAGGTGTTGGTGGTGGTGGCGTTGTTGCAGACTGTGCCTGACAGGGTCGTGTTGCCACGATCCACCCGTTTCGCGCATTCGCGTGCGACACGGGAGCCGCTCGCTGAACGAGTAGAGCGAGTAATGTGGCGCGTAATGACTCCAGAGGGCACGCACACACCGACACACACACAGACACACACACGTGTGAACACAGACACACACACATGCGTGAACACACAGACACGCACAAATACAAAGACAAAGACAAAGATCCCCATATAGCCTGGAACAGACTGTTGGGGCAAGTGCTGTTAGCGAGCACAAATACACACACAGACACACACACACCAACACACACACAGACACACACACGCACGTGTGAACACACAGACACGCACTAACACACACACACACGCACGCGTGAACACACAGACACACACACAAACACACACGCGCACGCGTGAACACACAGACACACACACGCACGCGTGAACACACAGACACACACACGCACCAACACGCACGTGTGAACACACAAACACACACACGCACGTGTGAACACGCAGACACACGCACTAACACACACACGCACGTGTGAGCACACAGACACACACACACGCACGTGTGAACACACAGACACACACACACGCACGTGTGAACACACAGACACATACACGCACATGTGAACACACAGACACACACACGCACCAACACGCACGTGTGAACACACAGAAACACACACACACGCACTAACACACACACGCACGTGTGAACACACAGACACACACATGCGTGAACACATAGACGCACGCCAAGAAGCACACGTGTGTGAGCTTACACGGGCAGACGCACGTGTAAACACACAGACGCACGCAGAGACGCACACGTGTGAACACGAGTCGGGGGTAGCCAGTGTCACGAGCGCCTTTGTCTCCCCTCGTGTTCATGTCTTACCGCAATGCACTCGGTTTTCATTTGAGTTTGAGGCGACCTCGTAGAGACTCAGGACTTACTCGCTCAGCTGATTCGTAGCGCAAGTGCGCTAACCACTGCTCCACCGCTCCCCCCCCCCCGCCCCACAACACAACACAAGAGCACCCATGAAGACCGGCACGGCATACTAGAGGAGGGGGGGGGGTGGCTAGCGCCACGCCCGGCCGCCTTTGTCTTCCCCGTTGGCGATGCTTAAGCATCACGCCAGGCAAGTTACTTAAGGCTGCGTCGACCTAGGGGAGGCCCAGGTACGGGTTCGCGTAATCGTCGCTGGTGTTGACCGGTGACACGGATAGAGACACACTCATGAAGGCACAGAGGCGAAACGTTGAACCCACCCCCCACGTAACCGCTGCACAGCTACACACGGGGGGGGGGGTGTGGGGACCGTGGGTCCTCCGACCTCCGTCCAATACGTCTGGCCGACGTGAGAGAGGAGACCAAACGTGGCGTTGAGCGAGCAATTGCAGGGCTGCACCTTTGCCTTTGCAAGCACGCGCACGCAACGCACCGGCGAACGGATACCGACAACAACAACAACAATAACGACGCCGCCGCAGCAGCAGCAGCCTCCTCCTCGCTCAGAGCAAACACGCACGGCGGCACGCGCGCGCTGGAGGGGCCACGTGACCACACCTGTCCCCCACACACCTGCCGAGCGCGCGCGCGCCGCCGTGTTCGGGATGGTGCGGGTGGGGGGGCGACGGGGGGGGGGGGGGAGGGGGGGGGGGGGGGGGGGTAGGGATGGGGGGTGAGGTGGGTGAGGGTGGTGTAGAAGGCGTGGGTGAGGGTGGTGAGTGCCTGGTGAGGTTGTGTAGAGAACGACACTGGGGAGAGAAAGGTGGCCGGGCGTGCTGCTGCTGCTGCCCACCTCAACGTGCGCTTCGCCATCCTTCATTGGTGCCAGGTAGCCTGGGTAGGCTATACGGGTGATCTTTGGCTTTGTGGTGGGATATTGATCAGATGTGAGGTGGTAGATGTGAGGAGGAAGATGTAAGGTGGTACTAGTAGCTGTGGGTAGCGTGAGCTAGTAGGTAAGGGCACACTAAGATGAGGTGTTAGGTGTGAGTAAGATTAAGTGAAAAGCGTGGTTCAAATGAGGCGGTAGGCGTGGCTAAGATGAGGCGGTAGGCGTGGCTAAGATGAGGCGGTAGGCGTGGCTTAGATGAGGTGGTAGGTGTGGCTAAGATGAGGCGGTAGGTGTAGCTAAGATGAGGTGGTAGGCGTGGCTAAGATGAGGTGGTAGGCGTGGCTAAGATGAGGTGGTAGGTGTGGCTAAGATGAAGCGGTAGGTGTGGCTAAGATGAGGTGGTAGGTGTGGCTAAGATGAGGTGGTAGAAATGGCTAAGATGAGGTGGTAGGCGTGGCTAAGATGAGTTGGTAGGCGTGGCTAAGATTAAGTGGTAGGCGTGGCTAAGATGAGGCGGTAGGCGTGGCTAAGATGAAGCGGTAGGCGTGGCTAAGATGAGGCGGTAGGTGTGGCTAAGATGAGGTGGTAGGCGTGGCTAAGATGAGGTGGTAGGCGTGGCTAAGATGAAGCGGTAGGCGTGGCTAAGATGAGGCGGTAGGCATGGCTAAGATGAGGTGGTAGGCGTGGCTCGGGTGTGCTTGGCGCAGGTCACGTGTTGTCGTCCATCACGGGATCCGCGTGCACGTGACAGCTAAGACACGAGTGATGGGGCCAATGATTCGACTCTTCATTCTTTCTCTTGCTGCATATTTAATGCTAAAAGCGGTTGACAAAACATACAACACGCATCCCTAATGCACGGCAACTCGCGTGACGCAGTGACTGATGTGAATTCTAGTGGTGTTCTCCAAGGGCTACAGAGCTGAATGATGTGAATTGTCATGCTGATCTAGAAGGGCTATAGAGCTGAGTGAGTTGAGTGAATTGTAATGCTGATCTAGAAGGGCTATAGAGCTGAGTGAGTTATACGAATTGTAATGATGCTCTGGAAGGGATAGAGAGCTGAGTGAGTGATGTGAATTGTAATGAAGATCTAGAAGGGCTAGAGAGCTGAGTGAGTTATGAATTGTAATGATGTT
>JAAXLI020001844.1:0-17828 GCA_014621495.2 Entosphenus tridentatus
ACAACACCATCACCACCAGGCAGTTGAAGAAGCGCACCACGAACCTGTAATAGGCTACCCGTGCACAACAACAACGACAACAACACCACCAGGCAGTTGAAGAAGCGCGCCACGTACCTGTAATAGACTACCCACATACAACAACACCACCATCAGCCATGATAAATCTGCTGCCAGATGAAGGTCTGTGGAGACTTGCGCCCATTCAAAAACCTTTTGTTTGGCATCTCCGTGTTTTTTCGCTGTGGTTTCAGATCATCTTACTTGTTCAGATTACCTTTTTAACCCTTACCCCCGTGGAACGGGGGGCTAGAGTAAGGCCTACAACATACAAGGGCCTAAGGCCTAATGTAGCTTCTGGGTTTGCCCTAACCCTGGGTGCAGCGTGTCTCTCATGATGAGGGGCTGGGGCAAGGTTTGTTGGTGGGCAATAGCAAGTGTATATGCTGCCGTGGCTTAGCTTGTTACTACAGCGTGGAACGGAGGTGCCTATACAAGGACCTACATGACTAGGGCCTTTAAGGCCTCATAGCCTCTGGGTTAACCCTCACCCTGGGTGCAGATTGTGTCTCTCTTGAGGTTGGGCTGGGGCTTAGCTGGTCTACGGAGCTTTGTTGGTGAGCAGTAACATTCTTAGGTTTTTTCGGTAAAGAATATGAATCCTTGCAGTCACGAAAGCTTCAAATCTAGAAGCAGTAACATTCTTAGTTTTTTTCGGTAAAGAATATTAATCCTTGCAGTCACGAAAGCTTCAAATCTAGAAGCAGTAACATTCTCAACTGAACCGTGCGCTAAACTGGAAGCCGGTGCATGGTGAAGTTGGGAATCAAGAATATTGATTTAGACTGGAGGAGGAATCCGATGAGCTTTTGAGGCTTTTTTTCACAGCTGGTGCAGTCAGGGCCACGGGGTCAGGAAGTTACAACAACAAATATAATAAAAACACGGTCGTGGTGCAAAGTATAGGAAAGGTAAAAAATGACTTTAAAAAATATATACAAATAAAACTATACTCTTTGGTTTTTTCGGTAAAGTCACGTAGGTAAAAAAATAAAATAAATACAAAATGACAACAACTAAGTTAAATCACGACGTTTTTGGGCACAAGACAAGCATCCAAGACGTCGTGATTTAACTTGGTTGTTTTCATTTTTAATTTATTATATTTTTTCACCTAAGTGACTTTACCGAAAAAAACAAAGTCTAGTTTAAACCCCCGGGGGGTATAGTTTAGCCTAGGCCACTTTATCACCCCAGGTATACTCTGTCCTGGGCCAAACTTATACCCGGGTCTAATCGGGGCAGGGGTTAGTTTAGCCTGTTACCGCTGTAAAGGCCGTATGGACCCGTACATGAATGTGATAAGCCGTATGGGTTCACACGGTATGGACATGAAATGGGGGAAAATTGTGGAACTAGGAGGTTTCGTGTTTACCAAGTTTAACGATTTCTCAGCTGTCGTTTTCGTTGTTGTTGATGACACCGTTAAATAAGGAAGTTGGCTCGGATAGCACAACGCACGGTTAAGATTCAATAATAGCGGAACTGCAGCAAAATCATCGGGATATTTATTCGTACCGGAGGAATCCGATGAGCTATAAAGTGCTTAATTCTAGATTTTAAGCTTTCGTGACTGCAAGGATTCATACTCTTAGATTTATTTTCGGTAAAGTCACGTAGGTAAAAATTTATAATAAAAATAATAGAAATAAAATCATGATGTATTATATAATTATTTATATATATTTGTATTACTTTTTTTAAAGTCACGTAGGTAAAAATAAATAATAAAATTGATAGAAATACTAATAGAAATAAAGTAATAAATAAAAAAATTATTATTTTATAAATTAGAATAATAATAGAAATAAAATAAAAAAATTCAATCATTATTTCTATCATTTTTATTAGTTATTTTAAAGTCACGTAGGTAAAAATAGAAATAAAATAATAATTATTTTTTCGATCATTATTTATATTATTTACTTTTACCTACGTGACTTTACCGAAAAAACCTAAGAGTATATAGCGCTTTTTATATTATTTTACGCGCACCTAGGAGATGCAGCTGACGAAATCATCTCGCGTGCTGATGCTTGCAAATGTTACATCCGCAGCATCTGCGGCTTGGGGAAAGTTTTCATCCAGCAGTTGATAGACCACGGCCGATTATTTATTCATACGTGCATTCATTAAAATAAAAAAAACTAGATACATTTGCTGGGCACATCCGACTCGCTTGCGGTGTCAACCTTGGGGTTAGGGGGAAATAGTTGACTTATTTAAAGAGAGAAAAATAGGAAGTGACTTGCGGTTTTTTTCTTTAAAAACCGCGGATAAAGGCAGACAACGTTGTGGATGTGATGCAGACACGTATGAATGTACACACACATAGACACAAATACCCCCCACACACCTCCTCTGTATAGCCTTTAACTGAATGTTGGGCCAAGTGGGTGGTCAGTACCACGCACGGCCGTCTTTGTATCTCCCAAGCGGCGATGTTTACACACTGCGGCAGGTACTCGTTTTAAGGCTGAGTCGACCTAGGGGAGGTCCCCGGGACCGGTGCAGAATTATAATAATCACCCCCACGAAGCAGACGCGGGACACACGAAGGCACCACCACCAACAACAACAACGCTCGTGCCAGGCTAGGTGCACCTTGACAAAGACGCCCACTAAAGTGACACAAAAACAAGCATCACCTCCCCCCCACCGTAAACTTGCCACGATCTCGTGGCAGAGCAAAGTGAATTAAAGTCATCGCTACGTACGAGGGTGTGGTGGGACTCCCCGTCCCGACCGCCTTTGTCTCTCTACCCTCCCCCCCCCCCACACTGACTCACACAAGACGATAAAAGCCGGATCGACTCACCCTTATGTGCCGATAGAGTCGGCGCCATTTCGTCGCTTTAAAAAAAAACAACAGCAGCAAACAAACAAAAGCCGTGTGATGACAACGCTTAACAAGTGGTAGTTAGTAAAGGACGCCGTGGGATCGTTAAGTTTGTTAGAATATGACGAGAGTGATGGTATATATCGGGCACTGTGTGCCCACAACAATAATCACAGTCAGATGATCGGTGCGGATGGACTCGTCCACTTGAGCACGTGGGAGGGGGGGGGTATTTAATAAAGTGGTCGGACAATTACACACTTCAAGTCAGATAATAACGCGACTATGTTTTGTATTTATACATTTAACAGGAACGATTGTTATTATATCGATAAGTATGGGGTTTTTTGGGGTGTTAAAGTTAATAAGGTACTGTTAAATGTGTTGAAATCGAAACTCATCCCCCCCCATTGTTGGTGTAATGGAAGAGCCGTAGAATGGGATTCTTGGGTTTCACAACACCTCCGCTTCACACACAACGAAACCAATGCTGACTACAGCGGTTACCTATTTTACCGGCCCTCTGGGGATGATGGGTATAAATAGGTATCCTTCACATGCCTGTTCCTCCACGTAAATATTTTTTTTACACATCTCATCAGGCAAACACGGCCTTCTGGCAGTGCGTAATGTCCCAGCAGCATTGGTTCAACACAGGCAAAACTTCAATTTAAAGCTTTCGTGACTGCAGGGATTCATCTTCTTGGTTCTTTCGGTAAAGTCACGTAGAAGGGAAGTAATACAATAATAAAAATAAAACATTATACAATAATATAATAATATATAAAAATAAAACATAAAATAATATAATAATAATACAATAATAAAAATAAAACATTATAAAATAGTATAATAATATTTATTATGTTTTTTTATTATTATTTTATTACTTCCCTTCTATGTGACTTTACCGAAAGAACCAAGAAGACAGGCAAAACTCTTGACGGCTTCCACGCACATGGTCTCATCAGCAGAATAATTGTCAGGTTTCTGTTGAGCAAATGCCAATTAAATACAAGCAAACTCTCTCTCTCTCTCTGGACCCGGTGTCGATGTTCATTCCTCTCATCAGCTTGCTTTGAACCAATGCTGGGTGCACTGCCAAGATTTTTATAGGGAGAAAGGATTAATTGGTTTCGACTTTCGGGGTGTCATCAGCACGCTCGCTTGAATCAATACTGCGAATAGGCTGCAGATATTTGTCTGGAAATGATTGATTAGTTTCGACTTTCGGGGTGTCATCATCAGTACGCTCGCTTGAACAAATACTGCGAATAGACTGCAGATATTTGTCTGGAAATGATTGATTAGTTTCGACTTTCGGGGTGTCATCAGCAGCACTGCAGATGTTTATAGTTTGTCTCAACAACTACGGAATGCATAATCATTAGAATAATTGTGCAGAATATATCATTAATTGTTCACTATTTTCTCCACATAGACGATATTTATATGGGTGATGGGAAAGATGCTTTTGATAATCGATACACGACATAGATATTGGATATCCGATTAACCGAGTAAAATTATTCGACCTGATAAATCGGTTCGCTTCCACGACTTGACCAAATGGCGTTATACTCTTTGGTTATTTCGGTAAAATCACGTAGGTGAAAAAAAATAAGAATACAAAAAATAGAAATAAATAAATGAGTTAAATTAACTAAATTAGTTATTTACATTTTTGTATCTATTTTTTCTTTTATATTTTTATTATTATTTTTTATTTTTATTTAATTTTTTCACCTACGTGACTTTACCGAAAGAAACCAAAGAGTATATGGATCCTTGCAGTCACGAAAACTTCCAATCTAAAATTTCGTTCTTTTTTGTTGTTACAAAAAGTTGTTTGATTTAAAAAAGAAACGCGTTTTGAAAAAAAACTTTCAAACGGACTGCCGCGGCCACCGTAGCGCGGCCTAGCATTGCATTTTAAACCGCGCTCGCTTCGTTTCGCCACGCTGGTAAAGAGTTTTACACCAACACGAGATCCTTCCTAGAGTTTATTATCATTATTCTTAAAGTGTTACAGAGCAAACACCCCCGCCACACTCTGTTTTTCAACTCTGACTGCGTAAAGATTCGTAGGCTGTTTTAAGTTTTCACCGCGTGTGTTTTAAGGCGAGCGTTCGCAAACCTTCAACCCGGGTACGCAAAGCGCGGTTATTCCACTACACTTAATTTATAATTGACTTAAATACTTACAATGTTGTGTATAGATATACATTTCTACTTGTACACGCGTGCTGTTGTTGCTTCGCTGGATAGCGGTTGAGACGTTCATCCATCCAGCAGTGGATCGACCATGGCTGATGATGTTGGACGCTTTATTTAATTGAGTACTTAAATAATAATCTTTATATTTGAAAAAAAGCGTTTTTCAAATCGTAATATTGCATAACGCCGACTAATGTTATTTTCTCCACAATTACAAATTTACATGTGTTTAGGTATCCAATCTAAATAGAGTAAAGCTGATAACAGTGATGACTACAATTGCATTACATATTTAATTAACTCCGACAGAAGCTAAAGCTAATTGCTTTTAATGTGTTTAAAGTGCCTTTATTTGAGCGGTTTGCTATATATGTACGTTGAACTTCTTTCGCACAATACCTAGCCAACCGTGCTAATCGGAGGTGCGGGGAAGGACAATAAACAAACTGTGGGTCTCTGTGTGAGTCTATGGGTCTATGCGTGAGTTTATGGGTCTCTGTGTGAGTCTATGGGTCTCTGTGTGAGTATATGAGTCGCTGTGTGAGTATATGAGTCTCTGTGTGAGTCTGAGTCGCTGTGTGAGTCTATGAGTCTCTGTGTGAGTCTGGGTCTCTGTGTGAGTCTATGAGTCTCTGTGAATCTATGGGTCTCTGTGTGAGCCTACTGGTCTCTGTTAGTCTATGTATGTATTTAGAACTTCTTTCGCACCGTACGTAGCCAAAACGTGCTAATCAGAGGTGCGGGGGGACGAGGTAACACAAAAATCAGTTCTAAAGAAATGAATTTGTCAATCTAGATTATTTAAAAGTCCATAGCTCCAGTGGCTTCCTAACATCGGAAGAGCGTTCCAGACGGCCACAGAAGCGCATCTGAAATCACGCTAATTGATGTACCTGGCGACATGAGTGCGATTTCCCCACCACGGCGTACAGCAGAATCAGAATATTTATTTAGACCGGAGGAATCTGATGAGCTGTGAAGCTCTTGTTCACAGATGCCCATCAGTGGCGAGTGATAGCCGAGCCGTGGTGAAGTATGGTCAAACAACCCCCATGATTGGCACGGTGTTCAGAGGCCTGAAAAGTCACGTAGAATGGAAATAATAAAATAATAATAATAAAAGCAAAATCATTATTATATTATTTTATTATGTTTTGTTTTATTATTTACATTCTACGTGACTTTACCGAAAGAACCAAGAAGATGAATCCCTGCAGTCACGAAAGCTTTAAATTAAAATAATGTGTTTTTTTTGTGTGCGTTTATCTGCAAATAGTAGACTCGTCATAAGCACCTGGATCGCGCCACGTGATCGTGTACAGTATGTTTCTCTACCTGTGTTTGCGTTGTACGTGGCTCTGTATCTGCGTGTACCCATGTGTTAGTGTTCTCCAGTATGAATAAATATTCTGATTCTGTGTTACACATGCATCGTTTAAACCGGCCCACACTCTGTCTCCCCCCTCACCCCCCCTCACCGTGGCAGCCCCTGTCTCGCGATGAACCCCAACAAGAAACGGCAGCGGCACAGGAGCCACCAGGATTACGGGAAGATTCGCCGAACTGACCTCTTGATGACCAGCCCCACAAAAGGGCTTGGCCCTGGCGGGCAAGGCGGTGGCGGAAGTGGTCGTGGTGGAAGCAGCGGCGGCGGCGGTGGTGGTCGTGGTGGAGGTGGCGGTGGTGGCGGCGGTGGTCATGGTGGAAGCAGTGGCGGCGGTGGTGGTGGTCGTGGCGGCGGTCGTGGTGGAGGTGGCGGCGGTGGTGGCGGCGGTGGTGGTCGTGGTGGCGGCGGTGGTGGTCGTGGTGGAGGCAGCGGCGGCGTTCACCAGGGCGGAGGTTGGACACCGAAGCCGGGCGCCGGTGGCTCGGCGCAGGCCGCGGCAGGTAGCGCCAACTCGGGGCTCGAGGTGCAGCGCCGGGGCCTGCCCATCTACGCGGTGCGCGCCGAGCTCACCCGCCGGCTACAGGAGCTGCACACCGCCATAGTCATCGGTACCAGACGACACGCGAGAGACGGCCGGCGATCGTCAACGGTGGAAATCGCCGCTTACGCGTTGTGAGGATGAATGCTCGGATGATGAACGTTACACTCCCCCCCCTCCCCCCGTGACGGTGCGCAGGCGAGACGGGCTGCGGGAAGAGCACGCAGGTGCCGCGCTTTCTCCTGGACGCGGGCGTGGGCAGCGAGAAAGCCCACGTCGTGGTGACTCAGCCTCGGCGCGTCGCGGCCATCGCGCTGGCGGAGCGCGTCTCGCGAGAGGCGGGCAGCCCCCTCGGCACGCTGGTGAGAAGACCGCTTCGTATGATAACACTGGTCAACACACTTTTTCTGGCATAAGGTATTCCAACGGTTTTAAGGTGATTTTGGGGTGCCGATTTCAAATCTGGCATCACATCAGGTTTTTGAGATATCGAATATTGCATTTTCAATAAAAACTGCTCAAGAAAAATATTAAATAAATGTGGATATCTACATATAATGATTTTATAAACACACTATCCTAAAAATACAGCACCATATTTTAACACTAAAGCAGTCACTGACTCGCAACAACTTGCAATCATAAGTGACAGAGTTAATTTCGGGTAAAATCAATGAAAATAGGGTATGCCGATAGCATAAAAATGAGATGTGATAGAGCAAATCAGAGATCAGATTTGGAATCAGCACTCTGAAATTAGTTTAAAACAGCTCCAAAAGTCCAGGCCAGAAAAAAATGTTTTTATTTTGTTGACCAGTGTTGTTATTCTTTTTTTATTGCCGTCCGGCTGCTCCCTCCCCCACGTATAAACCGGCTCCACATCTGAGCCGATCGGTTGCGCAACTCAATTCACGCGGCTTTCAGCAAAGGTCTCTTTATTGAAATGTTTTTTACACGCTTTTTTTTTACTCACGCTCTCTATAAATTTTTATTTAAAGCTTTCGTGACTGCAGGGATTCATGTTCTTGGTTCTTTCGGTAAAGTCACGTAGAAGGGAAATAATATAAATATGAAACAAAAAAAATTCTCACGACGTTTCCACTGCAACACAAGCAATCATCATCAGGTGTGAAATCCACAGAAAGAAAATTTGAAAAAAGTGGCGTTTTTTCCTGAAAAACTGCCACTTTTTTATTGCTTGTGTTGCAGTCGAAACGTGATAATGTTTATTGTTTTATATTTATATTATTATTTCCCTTCTACGTGACTTTACCGAAAGAACCAAGAATATGATATCACTCTCTCTCTGTTGTTGTTGTTGTCGTTGTTGTTGTCGTTGTATCCAAAAATCTTATAACTCCATTTTAACCCACTTCCCAACGTGGTATCGACTGCCAACTTTGTATACTTATCTCATACTGATGACAATACTATATTCTATCATAAAAAATTCAATGTTATTTTTTCTAAACAGTCTTTTTTACATGTAATGTTTCTGCTTGGGTCTAATTGTCCACGCTCAACTGACGTTGGCTGTAATTGACCACGGTCCCTGACGTTATGGCAAGCTTTGGAGCCACTTCCTGGAGTCGTGGAGTTCTGCCATTACTACTACATTTCATAAAAGCGTGATAATTTTTTTTTTTATTTTAAAGATTCGTTTTTTGTGTTTAGTTTGTTATCCTTCCCCGCACCCCCAATTAGCACGGTTAGCTACGTACGGTGCGAAAGAAGTTCATTATAGATACATATCCCTTCAAGGTCACACAGCAGGTTATGTGCGCGTCCTCAGTCTCCGCACTCAAATCTCCCCTCCTCTCTATCCCATTTCTTCACCCCTCCGTCTGCTCTACCCCCCTCCTCCACTCCCCAATCCTCCTCTGTTCTTTCAACCGTTCTTTTTCCCCACCGGTGCCTTTCCTTTGTTTTGGCACCTCCTTGCGCGATAATCGTCGATATTGGCATTCGAAATGTTTTGCTGTTACGAATGATGCTGCATCTAAACTGGACCCAACGAGCGACCGGCGTAGACGCAAGAGAACGGTTGCACATTGAAGAAGACGACCTGATGATGCAGGCAGTGATGAATGAGAAGGAGACTGGCACTATTTGGACACACGTGTGGTAGGATGGACAACAACAGGAAATTGAGTGTTGTTTCAGTCCACCTTGATTATTTTTACATTTTTCAACGTAAAATCTCGACCGCCGCCGCCCAAAACGCTTTGCTTTTTGTCCCTGACAACGAGGTGACACTCTTCAAGGAAGAGGTGGGCGAAGCAGTGGAATAGCTATTGAGCGCACAGGCGGGCGGGCGAGCGGCTTGGGTTGCACGGCTGGGTTTCGGGGGTAGGCGCAGCGGCGGCGAGATGTTAACTCCCTCGCCCAGTTTACAGGAGGGCGTGGGTTCGATCTCGACCATGACGATGCCTGCTGTATATCTGGAGTTTGCGTGTGTTTCTCCCCACGGTCGCGTGGATTTTTCTCCAGGTCCTCCGGTTTTTATCCTCCACGTTAAGAGACAACGTCGCGCGTTGAGAGTATTTGGCTGCGGTGAATGTCCACGTGACAAGCCACTTCCTTGAACAATTATAATAGCCAGGTCACTCCTGAAAGAGAGCCACACAGCTCGGTGTGACGACCTTTACCTGGTGAAATAATAAACATTTAATAGGTGGGTACGCGGCGGGGACGCGGTGAGTTCTACTCATTGACATGCTAATTTCTCTACCCCCTCCCTCTCTCTCCGCCCCCGCCCCCTCTGTCAGGCTTTTTCACCTTGCCACTCACCGTGCCACTCATGGACATGCTAATTTCTCTAACCCCTCCCTCTCTCCCCGCCCCCGCCCCCTCTCTCTATTTAAGGCCTCGACACAGAGGCGTGGTTTCTCTGTGTGCCTATGTTTGTTCTCTCTCTATGTATCTCTGTGATATCTGTCTGCTTATATGTCTGTCTATATGTCTCTGGTTCTGTGTTTTATCTCTCTCTCAAATTTAGCATTCTCAGGAAGAACGTAATCAACCAGGTAGGGTGTTGACTGTTATGTTATCTGACTCTCTGTTGTATTACATTACATCTTCTTGGTTCTTTCGGTAAAGTCACGTAGAAGGGAAGTAATAAAATAATAAAAATAAAACATAATAAAATAATTCTCACGACGTTTCGGCCACAACGCAAGCAGCCGTCCTCAGGTGAAAACCAGGTCTGTTGAGGCGACAGCGTCAGAGATACATAGAGAGAGAACATTACATTTCTAAGTATACTAGATTTGTGTTTCTATTTCATTTATACCTGATGATGATTGCTTGTGTTGCAATCGAAACGTCGTATGCTAGTATTGAATTCATTATTTTCTCTTTATACGCGACTTTACCCAAAGAACCAAAGAGTGAGTTCTACGATGCCGACTGACTCTACGACGAAAAAATTTCCGCTCTCGCTTGCTCGCCCGCCCGCCCGCCACCCGCAGGTGGGCTACACGGTCCGCTTCGAGGACGTGCGCTCCGCGCGCACGCGCGTGCGCTTCGTGACGGACGGCATGCTGCTGCGCGAGGCGCTGGGCGACCCGCTGCTCTTGGGCACGAGCGCCGTCGTGCTGGACGAGGCGCACGAGCGCTCGCTGCACACTGACACGCTGTTCGGCGTCGTCAAGAGCGCCCAGCGCCGGCGGTGGGAGCAGAAGCTCCGTCCGCTCAAGGTGGGGCCGGCGGGGGCTGCGATTGGGGCACCGCCGTGACGAGATGTTAACTACGTCGCCCGGGATGCAGCAGGAAACGGGAGGATTTCTCCACTAATCTGGCTGTCGCCTGATGAAGCTGGTTGTAATTGCTGGTGAAACGTCGTACTCACATTGTGAATGTCGTGGGTTTGCTCTGCAACACACCCGGTGTGCTGTACTAGTAACGAATTGGCATGTTCTTCATGCGGTTTTCAGCAAAGGTCTTTTTTTTACACGCTTTTTTTATACTCTCTCTAAATTTTGATTTAAAGCTTTCGTGACTGCAGGGATTCATATTCTTTGTTCTTTCGGTAAAGTCACGTAGAAGGGAAATAATAAAAATAATATAAAACAATAAGAATTCTCACGACGTTTCGACTGCAACACAAGCAATCATTATCGCGAAAGCCTACGTGTTAAACTGGCATGTTCTGTTTACGTGGCAGGTTTAACTACACATTTATAATTTTACGCGATCTAAGCCAAGAAAAACCTGTGTTATGCATGTATGTTTGGAGTTTGCGTGTCTCTCTCCGAGGTCGCGTGGATTTTTCTCCGGGTCTTCCGGTTTTTCCCTCCACTTTTGGAATCGACGTGCGAGCATTTGACTGCTCTAAATGTCCACGTGATAAGCCACTTCGTTGGGCTATCATATGCGATAGCCAGGTAGCTTCTTAAAACGAGCCATATTGCTCGGAGGGCCTTACCCGGTAAAATAAACACGTTCCTTCGGAGTGGGCAGGTAGGAACTTGGTTGGACAGCGCATTCGTTCGATCAGTGTCACGCGGCGCAAGCTGTGTGGGGTGGCGCATCACGTGGTGCTGAGCCCGCCCAAAGCTCTCCATGAAATACAATTTGAGGGCGTGGCTATGCACGACAGACAGACAGACAGACAGACAAATAATCCCTGGTGGGCAGTGTGGAACTGTTGTTCCTACCTGTAAAATTGTTTAGTTTTTAGTTTTCTTCCAAGACGTCTCAGAGGCGCTCTGCACAGCTCCCTTCTAACGGTGGAGGCCCCTCCACCAGTGGTGGCATGAGCTGCCAATTGTAGAGCTGCCTCCCCTACATACAGACGCACAAGTTCAACATAAGTGTAATGTGAGGATATATCCGGGTCGCTGACGGATCACAACTCGTCACGATGATTGAATCTGCAGGTCCTGGTCCATAGCCAATGGGGGGAAGCCTAGGGGCGTGGCCCTGACGTAACGGAAAGGTGACAGTTGTAAGTAGAGGATTTGTTCTGCTGGCTTTAGCCACAGCCAATGGGGAGACGAGTCAGGGGCGTGGTCCCGGGAGCCTACGATGGAGTCTGGAAGATTCCTTAGAGGCTAACCAGGATTGGTGGAAAGGTACCCACGTGACCCGGGTATTAAATAGGGGTGGAGACGAACAACACGTGGTCAGAACTGGAACGAACGGAGGGGAGAGGCCACGCGGGGGCAGGGGTCCAGGCTGCCACGTGGCTGCGTGCGTCTCTCTCTATCCCTCTCACGCTGTCTGTCAGCGGCGTGAAGGAGTGTTGTAAAGAAAGACAAATAAAGACCGGATTCCAGAAGTCGCTTCCACGACCTTTATTACATCAGCGACGCGCGAGTTTCCATTCGAGCAGACGAAGAGGGGTAATCGTGGGAGTTAGAACCTGTCCGTCCGAATTTGTCTCCCCCTAATTTGGTGCTCGTGCCCGGCAGGTGATCGTGATGTCCGCCACGATGGACGTGGACAGATTCGTGAGCTATTTTAACGGAGCTCCTGTGCTTTACGTCGAAGGGCGACAGCATCCCATCCAGGTATGCGCCCTCGCTCTCTCGCTCTCTCGCTCCCTATCGCTCCGATTTTCACTGGACGTGCCATACAGGACCCACCCACCCACATTGTGACCTCTGCTTAAAATCCAATCTCACGTCACTTTGCCCGTTGCAGCGAGCAACGTTTTGAAACAACCTTGTTTGCCGCCCTTGACATGGTAAATCTTGATGATTGTTTTTTTTTTACCCTTTTATCTGGCAACAAGACTGACACCTTTTTTTTTACGTGGAGTCATGTTTGCATTGACCACAATACCTGCAGTCGGAATGCAAACAAAAAAAACACAACTCTGATAATGTAAAAAAAGGTGTCAGTTTTGTTGCCAGATAAAAGGGTAAAAAAACAATTATCATATATTGCTACTGGCAAATGAGGTTCCAATGATGGTAAATCTTCCTTCAAAAAAGATCCCGTAGCAGATGATTAGTGCTGTAACACAGTCACACGTGCAAATGTTCTAGGTGCTCGCTAACAGCACTTGCCCCTACAGTCTGTTAAGGCTACACGGGGGATCTTTGTCTTTGCCGTGCAGATCTTCTACACGCGCGAGCCTCACCCCGATTTCCTTCACGCCACACTCGTCTCGATCTTCCAGACGCATCAAGTGAGTGCCACGTGATTTGTACAGAGGCCGTTATTTACATCGGTGAGCGAGGCACGAATGCAGGCCTTGGAAATGAAAGGATTGGTGTTGCCGCACGTGCCGTGGACTGAAGAGGAAACGGGTGAATGGGCTCTGGAGAAAGCTGGTGCTGAAAGAAAACTGTTGGAGGTGATAACATCAAGAAAGCTTAGCCTACTGTGGTAATGTGATGAGAAAAAAATTTACCCGTAAAAACAAAGTTTTTCACTATAAATCCTTTATATGCGTGGCGGCTAGAGTCCTCTCGTCCTCTGGCTTGAGATGGCTGCCACCTATGGGTCAGATGATTGCCTGCCACCATTAAGCAATTGGTAATTAATTAAATAAAAAACTTGCCTAAAAAGTGTAAAATTTTGGAAAAAATATTTTCACGAACATTAATTGTCACGCACAACGAGTCTGTGTGCAAAATGTCAGCTCGATTGGATCACGGGAAGTGGGTTAAAAAACGACCGAAATATTTGCACGGTTGTAAGCAAGCAAGTGAACTTAATATAAAGGATTTAAAAATGGAACTTTTTTGGAAAAGCCGATTTACACAAGGCGCAATACGGGGTTCACGTGCGCGAGAAAGACCAAGGATCACAGTGGATGGGATAACATCAGAGCACGGACGAGGCTCACGCCGGAATGGATCGTGAGAGATTGGCGGTCGCTTGAGGATGCCTTCATCCAGCAGTGTATCGATGACGTTTGATGCTGACGAGGATTCAACGCACCGTCGCGTGCGCGGATACGTTTTGGATACATCTCTGTTCAGTTTATTTTCAAGTACCCTGTGAGCTAAGAAGCTCCAAAGTCGGGTTTCGCCAATCAAAAAAAGCACACGCCGTTTCCGTGACGGACGTGACACGTCGGGGGGAAAGTAAATGGCCGTGACGTACCGTGCACGGATATACGTGCACAGTGCTGTACAATACAGGAAGAAAAAGAAAGCACGGATACTTGTACAGCAGTTTACGCTCCGTAAATTTGTTTTTATTCCTGGCATTTACCGTGCAAGTTCTATTTAACACCGGACAATATTAATGTAATTTTGTTACATTTGTAATGTGAGGCTATATCCGGCTCAATGACGTATCACAACTCGTTATGATGATTGTCTCTGCCGGTCCTGGTCTATAGCCAATGGGGGGAAGCCTAGGGGCGTGGCCCTGACGTAATGGAAAGGTGACAGCTGTAAGTAGAGGATTGGTTCTGCTGACTTTGGCCTCAGCCAATGGGGAGACGAGTCAGGGGCGTGGTCCCGGGAGCTTACGAGGGAGCATGGAATATTCCGTAGAGGCTAACCAGGATTGGTGGAAACGTACCACGTGACCCGGGTATTAAATAGGGGTGGAGACGAACGACACGTGGTCAGAACGGGAACGAACGGAGGAAGGGGGCCACGCGGGAGCGGGGCTCCGGGTTGCCACGTGGCGGTGCGTCTCTCTCTATCTGTCCCTCTCGCGCTGCCTGTCAGCAGCGTGAAGGAAAGCTGTAATGCAAGTTGAATATGAGACGGATTCCAGAAGTCGCCTCAACGACCTTTATTACACATTCGAAGCGCTTCACCCGTGCGATGCCCCCCGACGTTCCACCTCCGTCGGCGACAGGAGCAGGAGGCCGACCACCACATCCTGGCGTTCCTCACGGGCCAGGAGGAGATCGAGGCGATGGCCCGCGCCTGCAGGGACCTGTCGCGTCAGCTGCCGCCCAGCGTTCCGCACATGTGCGTCGTGCCGCTGTACGCCGCGCTGCCGCACGCTCAGCAGCAGCGGGTCTTCGCCCGCGCGCCGCCAGTACGTGCTTGGGATTTCTAGCCCGCGTGAATCTCCCAACGTGAATTTCCCCTTGATCGGTGGAGAGGTGGGGGAGGTAGGGAGCTTTGGGGGGGGGGGTTCCTTCCGTTTTTTCAATCGTTTGGTATCGCACCGTCTCTGGTTACATCTCTTCTCTTCTTCTTGGTTCTTTCGGTAAAGTCACGTAGAAGGGAAATAATAAAATAATGAAAATAAAACGTGATAAAATGATTCTCGCGACGTTTCGGCCACAACGCAAGCAGCCGTCCTCAGGTGAAGAACAGGTCTGTCGGAAAGACAGCGTCTGAATGACAGTTGTGGCCGAAACATCGTGAGAATTATGTTTTATTATGTTTTCTTTTTATTATTTTATTATTTCCCTTCTACGTGACTTTACCAAAAGAACCAAGAAGATGAATCCCTGCAGTCATGAAAGCTTTAAATCGAAATCTCTTCTCTTCCCTGACACGGTGACCAGGAGATGTTAACTACCTCGCCTGGTATGCAGGAGGTCGTGGGTTCGATCCCGACCCTGATGCCTGCTGTATGTTTGGAGTTTGCGTGGCTCTCCCCGTGGTTGCGTGGATTTTTCTCCGTGTCCTCTGGTTTTTCCCCTCCACATTTTAAAACGTACGTTTCGAGTATTTGGCTGCTATACATTTCCACATGGTAAGCCACTTTGTTGAGCTATCATTTGTGCTAGCCAGGTCGCTTCTGAAAAATAGCTCAGCGGGCTTTATCTGGTCAAATAAAAATCGTTCGTAGTTTAGTTTGCGGTTTCAAATAATAATTGCCTCTAATAGAAGCGGCAGCCTCCCCAAGGCCACCTTTCATTAACAATTCACCGACAAGTCACTTGCACACGAGCCGATGTTATTATCACTCAGTCTCTCCCTGCTTGGACGTCTGCTCAACATGGGCTGCCCAAGCCGGTACGCCAAGTTATCGTAACAATTCGAAGACCGCCCTGCCGGTACGAGGACTTGGCGCTACCGCACCGGGCTGGCACGGGCTGGCACGGGCTCGCAGCAGCACGCTTGCCAACCTCCACCGATTTACGTCATGAACAATAATATCATTTAAAGAATTGCAGTTGTTGAGCCAAGCGCCTTGGAAGTTTTAAGGGAACGTTAGATAATAATTGACAGGCTCACTTTGTAACGCACCGAAACGGTATTCTCTCTCTCTCTTGAAGAGAGAGCATAAATGCTCGAAGAACCACAGACTAGTCATCAGGAAAGACAGGCAGGCGGTGAACCTGCGCCAAGTTCCCCCTCCAAGCTCTGCGGTCCTCTAACATTAAGGTGTTATGATACAATTAATGAGTCTGTAAACGTGGGAGGAAACTTGAACGCCCGAAAAAAAGTCCACGCGTGCGAGGGGGAAACACTCTATCCCGTACAGACGGAAACAGACGAGGTCCACGTTTTTGCCGCAGCGCCGCCATCTGGCTACCCAGCACGTGGCAACTTCCTCCTCCTCGCCATCCACTCTTTTCCCGTCCCACCAACCCTCGCAGACACCTCCACGGCGCTTTGATACAGGCCACGTTTCGCATAGCCGCCGCCGCCCGGCTATAAACGATCGTCGTTGACCCCAACGTTCGGGTCGTTGACAGCGGCCTGCCGTGACCGTGCTCGTGTTGCCGTCACAAGGGAACGAGGAAAGTGATTTTGGCGACTAACATTGCGGAGACGTCCATCACCATCCCGGGCGTTCGAACGGTCATCGACTGCGGGCTCGTTAAAGCCAAGATGTTCAGCCCCGGTCAGTGAATTTTTTTTCCTTCCCGGGAGGGGTTTGGCGCGGCGGTTGACGGCGCTGCACTACGGATCCTCCGGTTTGTTTATTTTTTTCCTTCCCCTCCTCCACGTTTAGAATCAACGTCGCGTGTTTAAGAGCTACAGTAGAACCTCTGGTGACGAACGTTTCTGACCACGACCAAATCGGGTTCCGACCAAAAAATTCACAAAAGTTTTGAATCTGGTCACGAACACAAACTCGGGTGGCGATCAAACACGGCCGATTTCACCTTCCGCGCCATTTTTTTGTAAGCGCCAAATTTCCTGTCGTTTGTTTGTTTACAACAAACAACAGCGACCCACGTGTGGCCGCTTGCTCAGTCAGTCTCGCTTAGTAATCGGTCTCGGTCAGACGCGCGCTCATTCGCCGTGATCTCTGTGCAGTATTTCGCGTATTTTTGCATTAATTTTGCAATTAGCCATGGCCTCTAATCAAGTGAAGAGTGGCAATGTTGGTGAGAATAAGGTTTTAAAAAGAAAATTGAAATCGAAGTGAAGAAGGAAATTATTGAAAAGTATGAGCATGGTGTGCGTGTTACCGATCTTGCTGCAGTGTTATTCAATGTTTTTACATTTAGTTTACTATTACACTGTGAATTACACTAGTTCAGCACACCGGTTGCGTGTTGGCGAGTAGACCCACTACAACATTTACAATTCGAGTACCGTCACGTTTCGCCGGTAACTACAACAACAACAACCAGCATCGTCGTCAGGCGACAGAGTTGTGGAGGAATCCTCCTCCTGTTTCGGGTCTTGACCGCGCGATCCGAACTGCTGCCGCGTTCCAGGCACGGGGATGGAGGTGCTCGCCCTGCAGAAGGCGAGCCAGGCGCAGGCTTGGCAGCGGGCGGGGAGGTCCGGGCGAGAAGGCCCGGGATGCTGCCTCAGGCTTTACACGGAGACGCACTTCCAGAGCCTGGCAGAGAACACCACGCCCGAGCTGCAGAGGTGTGTGCGCGTGCGGTGTGCGGCGTGCGGTGTGCGGTGTGTGCGTGCGGTGTGTGCGTGCGGTGTGTGCGTGCGGTG
>JAAXLI020001846.1:0-17785 GCA_014621495.2 Entosphenus tridentatus
AAGTGTGCCTCCAACTACGTCGTCCAAGCCTCCTGCAACTTACTACATCTGGTGTCAGAAGTGGGGTCTTTCAACGATGGACACACGAGGGACGACTCGTACCAGGGAGCCGGAGATGGAGGACACCTCGGCCGACTCGGCGCCCGAGATGGCCGAGGACGGATCCGAGCGGCCAGGGCCGAGTACACCCGCTCCACAACGCCAGGAAGGGTGGGGAGCGTCGGCTGAGAGACTTCGGCTGGCTCACTCCCGCCTGGCGGAGCTGCTCTACGCTGCAGCCGCCACGTTGGAAGAGATCACGCGGCTGGGGGCTGGAGAAGCTGCACGGGCCGACGATGGCCGACACGCAGCGCCGCTTCCCGCCGTCTCAACGCGGCCAACAGTCAAATTTGCCGCCATCGCTACAGTGGGAGCAGAGGGCGGGGCTGGCCTACATCAGGTGACCGCCGATTGCCAAGCTGAAGCTGCAACGTCATCAACAACGGCCGGCGCGTCACCAACGGAGCGACAGGCGATGCCATACGCTCTGCCCGCCCACACTGTACCGAGTGCCGGGAACAACGGGGCGCGATCCACAACCACGGACGTCGCATTACAGCAGCGACTACCGCCCCTCAAAGAGTTCGTGGGCGAGGACGGGGACTGGGGAGGCTTCAGAAGACGGTTCCTCGCTCACCAGGAAATGGCGAATTGGACGGACGATGAAGCACTACGCGCGCTGCCGGCGATGCTCGACAATGACGCCCTGGCTACCCTCACCTCGGCGCCAAAGGAAAAGCGCGCCACGCTGCAGTTGGCGCTGCAGCTTCTGTCCGCTGTCTACGGGCCGCCTTCAGACTGCAGGCAGTTGTTTCACGATCGCCATCGGGGCGCCAAGGAATCGCCCCTGGCTTTCCGAACAGCTCTCCTGGCCCTGGCGAAGGCAGCTTTTCCGCGGATGGACGAGGAGGGAGTGGACGCCATGGTCACTGAAAAGCTGTTGCTGCTGGCGGACGAGTTGGACGTTGCCGTCTTGGCACAAGACGACACAGAGATGTGTTCCTTGCTGGCCGCGCGCCACATCCACGCAAGTTTGCGGTCCCTGCGTCGCAAGGCCAGCAAGGCGGTGGCCGGGAATGCCATGGCGGCAACCACCCTCCCATCGGAGGAGGTCTGCGCGGTGGAGCGGCCGTTGGAGTGGAGATCCGCGCGACCACAAGCTCGGAACGGACCGAGCCGCCAGGATCAGCCCAGGCCGTCTGGGGCGCTCACACGTTGTTACAACTGTGGCCTTCAGGGCCACGTGGCTTCGGGATGCCGGGCTCCTCGACAGCGCGGAGCGACGCCTCGTCCGGACGCCGCGCCGCCTCTACCCAAGCTCCAGCAGCAGAATCCGGCGAGTCGTGGCACCCCACATGTTTGGCCTAGGCACACACCTGTCACACACTCACTCACTGCAACGAACAGGGGTCGCAAATCGCCGGGTGTTGCGTCGGAGTGTTCCGAAATGCGGAGGGCGCTCCAACCGGGGCAGTGGTCGGAGCTCGCCCATCGTGTTGTTGCCGCGTCGGCGGGGTCGTCGGTCGTGCTCGGTCACATTTATGGGGTTGAGGTGCGGGTTTTAATTGATACGGGAGCATCGGCGACTATTATATCCGATTTAATTTATAATATCCTTCCCGTTCAAAGCCGTCCTTTGCTCCCCGTTGAGGTTCCATGCTATGCTGCTAACGGGGGCTCGCTGGGCATCATTGGACAGATCCGCGCGCAAATTTGTATTGGGGACATCAAATTATCCGGCCCGGTATTGGTCTCCTCCTCGCTGGCGGTTCCGTGCCTGTTAGGGACGGATTTCTTGGCCAAAATGCCTATCCGTATATTGATCGACCAGGGTTGCATCGAACTCCCGTCGGGCCGACGTACGATGTTTTTGTCCTCCCCCGCTACTGAGCGTCGGGCATTTGCGACGGTGCAGGCGCTCGTGGCGAGGACTGTACGCGTACCACCGGGAGCTCAGAAGCTCGTGCCTCTTAGGTTGCGTCGGCCGTTTGCTAAGGGAGTTGCGGATCGGGGGGTCCTCTTGGGACCATCTAGAGCCGGGGTCAATGGACCTGATTTGCTAGCGGCTCAGACCATGGTGAAAGGGGACGGGGACCCCTTCATTGCGGTCCTTAATGTGGGATCACGAATGGTCGTGGTTCCTCAAGGGACCGTGCTTGCACACGCAACGCCGGCGCCCTGTGAGGACCCGGTCGTGGGTCAGGTGAGCACCGATCCTCCGTCGCGACCGCATTCAGACCGTGATGAGGGATGGCTGGATGCGCTTTGCGCGGGATCAGTGGACCTGTCCGACTCACAGCATGAGAGGCTTCGAATTCTCCTGCGCGAGTTTTCCGACGTTTTTAGTCAACACAAATTTGATATTGGTTGTACTAAATTGCTGCGACACCATATTGATACAGGTGACAGCGCGCCAATCCGCCAAAATCCCTTTCGGTTGAGTCCCGCCGAAAAGGATCATTCAAATCGGCCGTAGACGACATGCTAGCTGCGGATATTATATCCCCTTCTACCAGCCCTTGGGGTGCGCCGATCGTTTTAGTTAAAAAACACGATGGCTCACTGCGGTTTTGTGTCGATTTTCGTCGGTTAAACAAGATTTCTGTAGCCGATGCATACCCGCTTCCTCGGATGGATGAATCGCTTGATGCCCTGGCGGGGGCGCGGTTCTTTTCCACGTTGGATTTGCTTTCTGGATTCTGGCAGCTCCCTCTGGATGAGGAATCTAAACCTAAGACTGCTTTCTGTACGCCGCACGGCCTTTTCCAATTTAACCGTTTGCCAATGGGGCTACATTCTGCGCCGGCAACTTTTCAGCGGTTAATGGAACTGGTCTTGGCGGGGTTGAAATGGGATTCGTGTTTGATTTACTTAGACGATGTCATCGTCTTTAGTAAAACATTCGATGACCACCTCCAGAGGTTGCGTGCTGTTTTCCTCAAAATGCGGGCTACCAATTTGAAATTCAAACCGCAGAAGTGTCATTTGCTCTGCGAATCGGTGCGATATTTGGGTCACATTGTCGGACGCTCGGGGATTGCCACGGATCCCGCCAAAACGAAATGTGTCAGCTCCTGGCCGACTCCCACCTCGGTGGGGGAGGTCAGGAGTTTCATTGGGTTTGCGTCGTATTACCGACGGTTTGTAGCTGACTTCGCTACAATCGCGAAACCCTTGCATGCCTTGACATCCAAGGGAGTCAAGTTTCATTGGGGACCGGAGGAGGAGGCTGCTTTTCGCTCCCTCCGGGACGCCCTGGTGGGGGCTCCGCCATTGAGTTATCCTGATTTTTCACAACCCTTCTTGCTCGATACAGACGCAAGCAACACGGGCATTGGGGGCGTGCTTTCGCAGCTCATTGGGGGCATAGAGCATGTGGTAGCTTACGGTAGTCGGGTGTTGTCTCCGGCGGAACAACGGTACTGCGTTACCCGTCGTGAACTATTGGCGATCGTTTATTTCATTCAGCAGTACCGCCCATATCTGTACGGTCGACGTTTCACCGTCCGTACAGATCATGCGGCGCTGCAATACGCCTTGCGGATTCAACAACCATCGGGACAGTTGTCTCGATGGTTGGAGATTCTCCAAGATTTCGATTTTGTCACCACCTATCGTAAGGGCGTCCGCCACACGAACGCAGACGCTCTGTCGCGTTTGCCGCCCACCTCCGAGTGCGCTTGCCTCTTGGGTTCGGGGCGTTGTAGACCTCCGAATGTGATCGCTGATTCGGTCCTTGCGGCCGCCGCCGATGCGCCTTCAACTTCGGGTCCTATCGAGCAAGAAGGGAGGGATTCCTTGCTGGGGTTGTCCGTGGCGGAGTGGGGACGCCTCCAAATGGAGGACACCTCCCTCCTCGCTTTGCGCCGTCGCATCGGGGGGGTTGGTCGGGGGACGGGAAAAGTTGACTCGTGGGGGTTGTTCCAGGGGCTTTTAATGCACTGGGACGGGAGATCCCGCCGCCACCGGCTGGTGGTGCCTTCCGCATTGAGGGGTAGAGTGGTGTGGGCTGCGCATGAGCGGCTCCTTCACCTGGGGACTCACAAGACCCTTGCCATGCTCCAGCTCGATTTTTCCTGGCCGGGCATGGCAAGGGACGTGGGTGATCTCCTGGGGTCATGCACTCAATGTGCGCAGCGGAAACCACCGGCGAGGGGGTCCAACCCTCCGCTGCAGTCGATAAAAGTTTCCCGGATTAACGAGCTCGTTGCACTGGATATTCTCGGGCCATTTCCCGCTACACCTAGGGGAAATAGGTACTTATTGACAGGGGTTGAATATTTCACGAGATGGCCTATGGCCTGGCCCTTAGCTAACCAGTCGGCAGCAGCCATCGCGGAGGCCTTTGTCCAGGGCTACGTCCTCGACAAAGGTGCTCCGGAGCGGCTGCTGACCGACCAGGGTAAATATTTTTCAGGGAAACTCCTCCGCGAAGTGTGCGAGCTCCTGGGTACGGAGAAAATTCGGACCTCCCCATATCACCCGCAAACTGACGGGATGGTGGAACGGCTGCATCGGACTATCACGTCCATGCTGTCCCAACAGGTCTCTGAATCCCAGACCGATTGGGACCTTCACATTGCGGGGGTTTTGGCAGCCTACAGAATGGCCCCTCATGCGGCCACCGGATTTTCACCCTTCTTCCTGATGTATGGTCGCGAGGCTAACCCGCCTGTTGCGACTCAGCTAAAGCTCTCGACGCCGCATGCAAACTCTAAATTGTCCGACCACGTCAAATTTAACATCGATAAATTAACAGAGGCGCGGGAGGCGGCCATACAGAATTCGGAACTCCGCCAGAGGGCGAATGAGAGGCTTAGGCTGGGTCGGGCATATGTGCTCCAATGGAAACCGGGGGACAAGGCGTGGTTGCACTGTCCCCAGGTGCCACTGGCGACCTCGTCTAAGCTGGTACGGCCGTGGCGGGGGCCAGTGGAAGTCGTGCAGGTCTTGCGCCCACAATGTATACGCATCCGATGGGGGAAGCGTCGGTGGTACGTGCACCCCTCCAGGTTGAAACCGTTCATTGCGCCCCATGTTCCACACACACACACACGTGGCCAAACATGTCAGGGTTCCACCGACTCCCTGACTTCGCTGCCTTCGATTGACTTGTCACCGACTGTTCCACCTCCAGGTGCACCGGGATTGACGTGCCCACGTCCGGCGACCCCACCCGGGGGGGTCGGGGGTCGCTCATTGGACATACCGGACGCTCCCGCACCCGAACTATTGACGCCCACTACTGCTCCAACCAGGGCTGCCCCTTGTGATGGCCCCGCTGCAAGAACGCGCGCAAAAACGCGCAAACTTTTGTGAGGTCGGCCGCTGGTGGGGACCTTGCGGGGGGCGTCCCGGGCGCTTGTATATATGTGGTGTGTTTATGGGATGGGGTATTTATTCGGGGGGGGTGCGTCGGGTCATTTTTTTTTTCCCTCTGTTGGTTACTGGTTATTGTTGTTGTTGTTACAGTTACGCGAGGCACACGCGAATTCGGGGGGAGAGGCATCTTGTTGAGATTTTGTTGCAGCCGGGGACGGCTGCGGGCTGTACAGGGGGGGGTGATGTAGAGGTGTATTGGTACGGATGGGAAACAAACACAAGGGGCGTGGTTATGTCCGTACACAGAGAAGGTGCGTACATCAACGTCCGCACGTGCCATCCCCCATGGCCCCCCCCCCGGGGGGAGATTGCTATATAAGGTGAAGAGCCGGAGGGCTCGGGGTCGAGTGTTAGCTTAACCAGTGAAGATTGAAGACCAGCTAGAATAGGCCCTGGAACTCCCCTGGCTCGCTGTCCTTGTCAGGACCGACCAGGGAAAGCCAGTGGCGTGGCCCCGAGAGCCCAGACCGATGTTCTTATAAGAGCCGGTCTGGAGACTCAGGGTGCCGTGATCCCGGCTTAACCAGGGCTGGGATAGATAGCCTCCCCTAGCTCTGTAGTGGAGGACTTGGGAGTAGGTTAGCCGGGTTAGACGTTGGGTCTCCCTGTTAGACGGGTGAAGGGGCCGATACCCCTTCGAGTGTTGTGTATCCCCGTCTCTGTAAATACGTTGGTGTTAATAAATAAGTGTGCCTCCAACTACGTCGTCCAAGCCTCCTGCAACTTACTACACAGGTAGGAACAACAGATTCCATACTGCCCACCAGGGATTATTTGTCTGTCTGTCGTGCATATTTGTCTGTCTTGCACGAATGCGCTGTCCAACCAAGTTCCTACCTGCCCACTCCGAAGGTACGTGTTTGCAGCCTGGCATGGAGACAGGAAAGGCTGCCAGAGTACATACCCTAGAGGGAAAGTCGATGACGATTCCGTCGCTAGCACAGGTGTTGGTCCCCTTTTAATATCGAGTGCCATTAATTACCGAACGCGCGGATGCACCAATTATAGTGTCACTATTGGGACCAACAATCAGTTGGCATTCATTAGCGGCAGCGGACACCATTGTAAGATGAAACCAACAACTGTCTATGCAAGTTTTGAACACATCATTGCGGGCGATTGGACTGCGAGAAGGGACGGTCATCGCCCAGATTTCCCCAGCAAGTGGAATACAGGAGGATGAAGTAGTTGTGGGGATACAGTGAAGGATGGGGTAGGGTCCTGCCTGGGTGAAGGAAATCGTTCAGTGGAACCCTGAGTTGAGTCAAGGTCAAAGAGACTGTCTTAAAAGACTCCACGAATTTAACGATATTTTCAGTAAGGGCCCATATGATTTAGGGTGCACTGACTTTTTGAAACACCACAAACCACGTAACAACCCTTACTAGTTGGCTGTGTGCAGTGGCGGTGGGTTTTAATGACACAATTAAATATATTTATGCGATCTAACCCAAAAAACCTCTATTATAGATTCAATTGGTCGCGAAAGCCGACGTGTTAAACGTGATCATCTTTTTCACTGCACAAATTAGTAATGTGCCGAATAAAAAATATATAAAGACTACTGTGGTTCACGTGTTTACTGAAGTGCCTCCCAGAATAACAGCAGGAAAAGGGGGGCGAGGAGAGGTTCGTGCGACGTGGATCGGATGCCCCGCGCTCACCGACTTATCCTCCTGCTCTTCCTGCACCGGGACGATGTCGTGCCTCCTGTGGCAGCTCGTGCAGCCCGGGCAGATCAGCTGTGCGTCCGTCCTGCAGTAGAGTTCCAGGCTCTGCCCGTGAGGGTCGCATCTCCTCCCTCCACGTGGGCTGTTGATCCCTCCACGTGGGCTGTTGATCGCCACGCGTGGGCTGTTGGTCCCCGCGCGTGGGCTGTTGGTCCCCGCGCGTGGGCTTATGGGAATTTCCGCGAGCATTTCTATCATGTTGGCTATGAACACGTTCTTGCTCAGCTCTGGTTTGCGGTAATAAACCCGACGGCACTCGGGGCAGGAGAACCCAGTCTCCTCTGTCTGCACCGCCCAGTGGCTCTCAATGCACGACTTGCAGAAGCTGTGGCCACAGCTCAAACTCAGAGGGACGTTGAACAACTCCAGGCAGATGGAGCATGAGAAGTCTCCTTCCGGAGCCTGGGAATCCATCGCTGTGGAGCGAGGAGTGTGCGGTCGCACGGTCAGAGGGCGACTTGAGAGAGTCGAGGAGGAGGCGTCGCATTAATGAGGAGCCTCGCCCTCGTCTAGGTATGAGGTCGCTATGGAAACCAGCCCTCTGTGTGCTGAGTGATGATGCAGTGGGCGTCGAGCCATGCTGTCACCCACAAAGACCAAGATCCCCCGTATAGCCTGTAACAGGCTTAGGGCAAGTGCTGTTAGCGAGCGCCTATGAAGACTGGCAAAGTACACGAGGTGGGTGGCCAGCACCACGCAATTGTCTCCCTAGTGGCACTGTTTTTCACATCGTCCCAGGTAGTCGTTTGAGGCCGAGTCGACCTAGGGGAGACCCAGGACCGATTCAAATAATTGTCACTGGTGCCGGCCTAGAGGCGGGAATCGGAACTCGGGTCGCCGGGTCGATAGCGTTGCGCTAACCACACCACGCCAAATTTCGATTTAAAGACGCTGTCGCCTCGACAGACCTGGTTTCACCTGAGGACGGCTGCTTGCGTTGTGGCCGAAACGTCGTGAGAATTATTTTCTTATGTTTTATTTCTATTATTTTATTACTTCCCTTCTACGTGACTTTACCGAAAGAACCAAGAAGATACACACCACGCCACTGACAAACACTCGCGCCTCGCCCTTAGCCTGCCTCGCCCTGAGCCTGGAGCGTGGCAGGAGATCAATGTTCGCTCACACCCCCCCCCACCTCCGTGGGAATGTGGCTCTGGACGATGCGCAATGCGGGCGGGGTGGCGCAGATTTTGTGCGAACCAGTGACCAGCACTGCGAATCTCGGGCTTTGCTTTTGCATGGAAACCTTTATCGTGTAGAGAGCTAAGCGTTGCACTGTTAAACACGACTCATTGTAAAATAATTAGGGAAGATATGAGGCCACGGTGTCCGAACACACACCACCACTACAGCCGTACATACACAGCACACAGTTACCATGCACCCCACCGCTACACTACAGCCGTACACCACCAGACCATCACACACCTAAGCCATAGTTACAGAGGCCCATACACTTACACAGAGACCCATAGACAATTATCATGAGAGACCGAGAGACTTACATAGAGACCCATCGGGTTACATAGAGTCACAAGAACAAGAAGGCTTTCGCGACCAATATTATTCATATTAATGGTTTTTCGGTTCGATCGCGTACATCATTCGGCTGCTATGAATATATATTATTCGGCTGCTATGAATTTCCATGTGATAAGCTACTTTGTTGTGCTATCATTTGCGGCGAAGGTCACATCTGGTAAAAAAATTGGTAACAAAAAAAGTTTTCAATACACACTTTTATTTTGACTCAAAAGTAGGAGATACATTAATAAAATTGGATGTGCTGAATAAGTGAGTGGCTTATTTTCGATAGGTTAACTGTTAAAAACAGCATCACCATAACCCTCAACGCCTATGAAATCACCCGGACTTGGAATGCACCCGATCTGGTCGGACCTCGAAAGCCAAGCAGATCTGAGCCTAAGTAGTGTCTGGATGGGTCGCCACGATGCACATACAGGTAGTCTTAGTGCTTTGGGGCCACGTTGTGTTTATATCCAGTTATACTGTACGTCTATGCTGCCCGCCTTTACCAATCTGCACTGACCAGCAGCGGTGGAAGACGGTCGATTGACACAAGCAGAGTCGATTGACAACATCTCTATGCTCCTACAGGCATTGTGCAGCGCTCATCTCCAGCAGTGGAAATTCCACGTTCCCAAAAAAGGGACCATCACTAACAACCACTGATGACTTCGCACAAAGTGGTACCTATTTTATCACCCTATAGAGATGGTAATGATGATGGCTTGCCTATGCCAACCATTGAGCCTAGAATAAATAAAAGCATGTGCATTGCTATTAAATAGTCTACGTAATGAAAGGTTGATAGCACGCAACAGGAAGCACAGCTATTACAATTAGAATGACGATCACCCTGATTGCGTAGTGAAATTGCATTTGGAACAACAGGATACGTATATCTCGTTTAATTGTGATTTTTGCGATCATCATGTACTGTACTGTATGAAAACGGTAAGACACGTATAGACTGCAATGCTATAACAATGCACGCATATGCACAACAAAACTTATCGTGACACTGTATTCAACGTGCACACATTTAGCAGTTTAATTTAAAGCATTTATATCAACAATTATTATTATTATAACATTTTACCAAATAGGGATAACATTAAATCTTTATTTAAAGCTTTCGTAACTGCAGGAATTCATATTCTTTGGGTCTATCGGTAAAGCCACGTAGATAGAAAAAATAATTTAAAAAAATAATAACAATATCACGACGTTTCGATCGCAACACAAACAATCGTCTTTAGGTGAAAAAATTAACCCGTAAAAACAAAGTTTTTCCCTATAAATCCTTTATATGCGTGGCGGCTAGAGTCCTCTCGTCCTCTGGCTTGAGATGGCTGCCACCTATGGGTCAGATGATTGCATGCCAGCATTAAGCAATTGGTAATTAAATATAATATTTTTGTCCTAAAAAGTGTAACATTTAGGAAAAAAAATTTCACGAACATTAATTGTCACGCACAACGAGTCTGTGTGGAAAATGTTCGCTCGATTGGATCACGGGAAGTGGGTTAAAAAACGACCGAATTTATTTCGTCAAAATTTTTTTCCAAAATGTTACACTTTTTAGGCAAATTTTTTAAAAAATGTAATTACCAATTGCTTAATGGTGGCAGGCAATCATCTGACCCATAGGTGGCAGCCATCTCAAGCCAGAGGAAGAGAGGACTCTAGCCGCCACGCATATAAAGGATTTATAGTGAAAAACTTTGTTTTTACGGGTTAATTTTTTAAATAAATAAAGTCAGTGAATTCGGATGTCAACGGGCGCACAATAATCTTGGAGACTTCTTGCAGGTCGGTTTCTTTTAATCTGGGACTCCAGCTGAAACCCTCAGCTCCTGCACACAAGAAGTAACACTTATAGTCCAGCCCGTTGCTCACTACCTCACTGCTTAGCAACATCACTGCTGTGATCCATAATATGGTTTTTTGGGTTAGATCGCGTAAATATTATGGATGATATTGGTCGAAAAAACCTACGTGTTAAATCACTGCTGTGAATCTAATATTGTTTCTTTTTCTATCTACCCACTATTGAATATAAATAACAATATAATTACTGACATTCAGCAGTATTAACGCATTTAAAAATTGAAACACCAAAACAATAACTTAGAATCAAAACCACTTAGCGATTTCAATACACTTTTAAACATTAACTTCAGTACTGTATTCATTAATTCTAGCAAGTCCCTTAAGGCTCTTTGTATCTGTACTCTCATTGACTCATTAATTATATAGATGAATACAGCAGTCACTTTTAATAAAAGAAGCATTTAACAAAAAATGTCTGGTCTGGTATAATTCATCTTAATGGTATATTATACTGTAATTATATTATATTCTTGGTTCTTTCGATAAAGTCACGTAGAAGGGAAATAATATAATATATAGTTTATATATTTATATTATTTTATTATTTCCCTTCTATGTGACTTTACTGAAAGAGCCAAGAATATGAATCCCTGCAGTCACGAAAGCTTGAAATCAAAATTTATAATTATATTATTGTTAACCACTTATTATGTTTATGCCCGTTTGCCTCAGCGCAATTAATTAATTAGACCTAAACGTTAATTACAGCATATTTCCCTATCATATTTGCTTACAATCATATGCAAACTTGTGTAATGACGACGACACACGTTGCTACTCGGAGCCTTTTATTGGACACAGCACCAATACTAGGCCCGGGCTTCGTTCATCATGTTTTCGCTCGTAATCTCCTACGAACGTCCCCTCTCCCCTTTTTCTCTCCCCTTTTATTCCTCTCGAGCCCTCTCTCTCTCGAACTTTCTGTCAAAGTCTTTTTACCAGCCAATCCCCGTCCTTCTCCCTTCACGGTTCTCAACCGTCGCCTCCAGGTTCGACTTCTGATTCCCGCATTTTTCCCGTTTGAATCTCTCCTCCAATCCCTTCAAACCTCCGCCTCCCAACCCATCATCCTGGAGGCCTCTTTAGGCCAATAGGAGGCCTTGACCTTTCTTCCTGGAAGTCCGTTTGACTGCACATATGCTTGGGGTGCTTCTTAATTCCAGTCATTACACTTGCAAATAAGTTTTTAAAATCATGTAAGTTATGTAACTATGTTATTCTGAATGCTTCATTATACATACGACATATTTAATATGCTCTTTGGTTGTTTCGGTAAAGTCACATAGAAATAAATGTAATTTAATAATAGAATCCGACGTTTCGATTGTAACACAAGCAATCGTCATCAGGTAGAGAACAAACCTAGTGAACTTAGAAATACAATGCAATCCAACACAGAGAGTCGGCTAACACAACGGTCAGCACCTTACCTGGTTGATTACGTTCTTACAAATGTAATGCGAGCATAAATGGGGTTGCTGCTGGGCTCTGGCCCAATCACACGGCCCGGGGTATTGGGGGCGTGTGGGAGGGGCCGCCGTTCACCTCGGCTCCAATGGGAAGCGAGGTGAATGGAGGTGGAGCCAGCAGGGCAGTATGGGAAGGCCGGATCGGACGATCCGGAAGGGGAGGAGTCAGGGTCACGTGGGAGAGAGGACATAGAGGGGAGCCCGGAAGAGATTGGGGTCAGTTGATGGAGTGAAGAAGCGGGACCGCGTTTGGTGGCCGCCGCGCCATCAGCCACGTGGCTGATGGTGCTTCGGTACACCGTCGGCCAGCGGTGTGCGGAGCGGGGAGGAGCGGAGCGACTAACGAGAGGAGCGTGCGGGGGCACGCGAGAGGAGCGTGCGTGGCACGCGAGAGGGAGCGTGCGCGGGGCGCGCGCGAGACAACGCTGGTCCGTGGAGGAGACCAGTGGGGTGCGGAGAAGAACCTGAATAAAAGACAAGCGGAGAGCAGCAGTGCCTGCCAGAGTCTTTTATTACACAAAGATTGGTAAATTTGAGAGAGAGACAAAACACAGACATGGGGACACAGTCTATATTGTGTCTCTCTCTCTGTGTGTCTCTCTCTTCTTGTTTGTCTGTCTGTGTTTCTGTGTCTGTGTTTTGTCTCTCTCTCTCAAATTTAGCAATCTTTGTAAGAACGTAATCAATCAGGTAAGGTGCTGACTGTTGTGTTAGCCGACTCTCTGTTAGATTGCATTGTATTTCTAAGTTAACGAGGTTTGTTTTCTACCTGATTACGATTGCTTGTGTTGCAATCGAAACGTCGTATTCTATTTTTTAATTTATTTTCTTTCTACTTGACTTTATCAAAAGAACCAAAGAGTAATTCCTGCAGTCATGAAAGCTTCAAATCAATAATTAATACGCTTTTATAGACTTTAACAGCTTAAAATACTGTATTTATTGATATCAATAACTATGTAAATACAGCATTTTTACCCATCATATTTACTTTTGATTCTAGTCACACAAACGAGTTTCGAGATTAACCTGAACTATGTAACTATGTTACTATGAATGTTGCCATTTGCAATTTAAATCCGTAATGTTATTAAACATTTACCTCAATGCAAGAGTTGTGTTATATTTTTAATCACATAACTTTATCCATATAAGTTGTATCCTTATCCCACTGCTCGCTACCTCATAGTAGAGTATATTTAATCTACCCAGTTACTTTATTTCACTTACCTGTACACAAGAAGTAACACTTTTAGTTCAGCCTGCTTCTCGCTGCCCCTCACTGCTTCACAACAACAGTGCTGTGAATCTGATTGTTGCTTTCAGAGGCCAGAGGGCAGGCTCTAAGTGTTATCCTGCTTGGGTAAGCATTGGGCTCTGAGCAGCCGTCGTTGCTCGGGATGGAGTTAAAAGCATCCTGATGAGTATTTTAATAAGGGACTTTTCCCCCTCGACTCTCACTGACACCGTGTGTCACACGCGCATTCGCCAAACATTAATGTTCGTGGAGCTGGTCCGACCAGTCCTCTCCTCCCGTCGTGAATCATTGTGAGAGGGGTGGGGGGGAGAGACACAGGTCGGCTGAATAAGCTATAACAATAAAGTTCAGAGAAGATGAGTGACTCTGCGTTGTGTTCTGTACTCCGGAGAAGTAGGCGACTCGTCAACGGCTGAACACCCAAGGGGCGGTTTGTGAAACGGAAAAACTGGTTTCAAAGGTCCTCTTGAGAAGGGCAAATTTGGTATGTGCAATAGCGATCAGAGATACCCTCCACGTCACAACACCGTAGCTGAATTCCTTGGTCCAGAAGATAGTCCACATCTCTATTGGGGTGTGCCTTGTACTTTTGGGCTCGGGGTCCAACCTCTACTCATCACTGCCAATGATCTTAAATAATCATACAACACACCTGGCTACCCGTAGCTATTAGCAGAGTACACGGTGATACACAAGCGAGTAGTCACGGATGAGCTCACACTGGCTATATCCGGTAATGATAAAAAAAAGAACATTCTTTGACCCTTTGTGGCAATAAAACAGTACCATATGAATAAAAAGTGTGCCGTACTTGGCCCTTCCCCCCTCTCCAACCATTATATATGCGGAGTGGTAGCTCTTGCAATCTCTCATTTACTTGATACAGCTGTCGTGGCTGTGACGGTTCCACCTGAAGACGGAGGCTTGTGTTGCCTCCGAAACGTCGTGATTTTTATTTTATTTTACTTTTATTTATTTTAATGTTTTACCTACGTGACTTTACCGAAAAAACCTAAGAATATAAATAAAACAGTAGTTGTGTGAAGATGTTCCAGCACTAAATAGATACCGTTTGAAAGGCACCAAGTTTGCATTAACCATAAACTTATACTTGTGGCAAAACATGGAAACAAATCTGATCTGATATATGCATTGGCTTTAAAACTGATTGGTCTACAGCAGAGATAAGACTTCTGCATGACCTTGTCTCTGCACCAGTGTTAGACCAGAGAATGTCAAAAGGTGAAGTACAAACATTTTAAGATCAGTTATATTGCCAGAAAGGGCAAAACCTATTATTTTTTCACCATCTTGGATCGTGGCGAAAATATCCCATAATGTCTGGTAAGCATCTCACTACGTGTTTTAAAAAATATATAGATTATTTTGGTTTTACTTTAATTTATTTTCTTTCTTTAAATAAGCTGATTACTCTAGATTTGAAGTTTTAGTGACTGCAGGGATCCATACTCTTTGGTTCTTTCGGTAAAGTTACGTTAGTATTGTAAATGTGTTACTATACCCAGTGAAATATGTAGGATGTAAGAATGACAGACCTGTCAACCCATACGGTTTACCCCGTATTCTTCTACAGCAGGGGTGTCCAAACTTTTTGCAAAGAGGGACAAATTTGATCAAGTGAAGATGCCCGGGGCCAATAGTTCCTTCTGACATTTTTTTTAACCACAAAAGTTACGTGAAAATACACACTGTTATAAAACAATTTTCATTGTCACAATTACCTTTATTTTTCAAATGACAATGTAACCAAATATAAGCCACTCAGGCAGACGTGAACAACTCTAAAAACACAATTCTGCCTTTCATTCAGTCAGATAGCATTGAACAAACTGTATAGAATACCTTAAATTTCCAAGAGTTAAATATCTTTGCCTCATGACCATTTTAAACAGGAGTTATAAGTAATGCAAAGTGGTCTGTTATCATTACACTTTAAAACAAGTAAATTTTGCCCTTGTCTTTTACAAGATCTTTCAGAAAGCAATCGTTTGTGTCACATCTACAGGTACATAACATCAACAGTTATAACCAAATCGTATTCAAGAGTTTAATAAAACAAGTGCCATAAGTCCAAGTGCATTAGTGTGCTTTTGGATTTTCCCTATTAATAGTGACAGATGTTACCGTACAAAACACTCAATTTCAGATTGATCAAGGAACAGATAACTTGCTGACACTAATGAGAAGGGTGATACTGAGATCTAGATTTCAGTAAAGAGGCCAGGTCTGGCTTGAGGGCAGTGGTTGAGATGCGTAAAATGTCACGCAAGTGGGAGTCACTCATCCTTGACCTCAACCGGTTCTTGTTTAAGTTCATGACTGAGAATGTTTGCTCACACAAATATGTGGAGCCGAATAAGCTCAACATTTTCTTAGCGAATTACCGCATTTCTGGAAACCTGCTTTTGTCCAGCTGCCGGTAAAAGTCAACAAGAGAACACTGCTGGTGTTTTCCGCGGCACTCATTGTCACACTGCAGCTCAATGAGCTCCAGCTGCAGCTGTGGAGGAGCATCATCAGAGTCCACGGAGAAGGGAGAAGAGAAAAGCAACATGTCCTTTTCAATAACTGCAAAGTCCCGAAAGCGTTTGTTAAATTCCACAGAAAGAGATGCGATAGCTGTTGAATAACTCTTCATTTGCGCACCGATGTCCTGTGGGAAACTGTCAATGACCTCTTTCAAAGCTGGGAAGTGCGCGGTGCAGGGCTCTGTTTGGGACAAGTGTCTTTGGAAAAGTTGCAGTTTGGTTCCAAAGGCCTTAATGTGAGCGTATAGCTGGCTCACCACTGCATCTTTTCCTTGAAGATTAACATTCAGCGCATTCAGATGCTTTGTTATGTCAACCAAAAAAGCCAGATTTGCCAGCCATACGGGATCGGACAGTTCTTCCATTGGTTGTCCCTTCTCACCCAAAAAATTTCCAATTTCCTCTTTGAGAAAGAAAAATCGCTGCAGTGCGGACCCCCGACTTGGCCACCTCACATCGTTGTGATATATTACGTCACCGTATTCAGCCTGGATGTCACGCAAGAACTGCTGAAACTGTCAGTGGTATGATTGCCTTTTCCACTGGCTTCATAACATCGTCAAATTTTAGATGTTTGCCGCAGAGAGCCTGCTGGTGAATGATACAGTGATGTTTAATAGCGTTCCCTGCTTCTTCGCTGACTTTATTGCAGATCAGTGTGGACAATCCACTTCGCTCACCAGCCATGGCAGGTGCACCATTGGTAATGATCCCAGAAACTTTACTCCATGGTAGTTTCATATCATCAACAGCTTCACAAACAGAAACGAATAAATCTGTTCCTCTGGTTTGCTCTTTAAGGCTTTTGAGGTCAAGCAGCTCCTCTGTCACGTTCATGTTGTCATCAACTCCTCTTAAAAAAAATAAGTAGTTGTGCAGTGTCAGATGCATCGGTGCTTTCATCGCAGGCTAATGAGAAATAATCAAAAGCCACTCCCCTGTCCCCCAGTTGTCTCTGAATATCTGACGATATGTCCTCAACTCTCCGTGCCACAGTGTTGCGTGCCAGGCAAACATTCATAAATTCTTGCTTCTTCTCGAGGCAAATGTTCTCCACCATTTTCATGACACAGTCTTTGATAAACGCACCTTCAGTAAAAGGTTTGCCATGTTTAGCTTTTAACATGGCCACTTCGTAGCTGGCTTTGGTGATGCTTTCCTTTGACTCACAGGCCCGCGTGAAGAATCACTGTTGCGATGCCAAAGCAGCTTGGAGTTGCTTCACTTTTTCAGCGCGGTCACTCCCTGTTAGCTTGTCGTATGTTGTAGCATGTCTAGTCTCGTAGTGTCTCTTTACGTTGAAATCCTTAAACAAGGCAACCGTCTCTTTACAAATTAGACAAACACAATTGCCTCGATTTTCAGTGAAGAAGGATTGTAATTCCCACCGCTCCTGAAAGCGGTTGCCCTCACTGTCAAATTTTCTCTTTTTTTGCAGTCGCCATTGCAGAAATTATTCGAGGAGGGTTCGCGGCACGAATGCAGAGCCAGAGAGCATTAGAATGGTGCTGCCACCGTGTGGCGGAAGGAGGAATTACATCTTTAAAGTTTTATGATTTATTTATTCTGACAGAGCTAGCGAGCCATAAATAACACGTTATGAGAACGAAGCTGAGGGCCGTATGAAATCTGATCGCGGGCCGTAATTTGCCCGCGGGCCGGACTTTGGACATGCCTGTTGTACAGGGAAATCGAGTTTTCAAGTCCATACGGCATACAGCCGTTTCAATACAGGCACAAAAAAATCGTATTTGGTTGTATTTCGATTTAAAGCTTTCGTGACTGCAGGGATTCATCTTCTTGGTTCTTTCGGTAAAGTCACGTAGAATGGAAACAATAAAAATTATAAAATAAAACATAATAAGATAATTCTCACGACGTTTCGGCCACAACGCAAGCAGCCGTCATCAGGTGAAGACCAGGTCTGTCGGGGAGACA
>JAAXLI020001847.1:0-17771 GCA_014621495.2 Entosphenus tridentatus
CTCCTGATGACGATCGCTTGTGTTGCGATCGAAACGTCGTAGTTTTTGGTTTTTTTATTTGAACCTATCTACGTGACTTTACCGAAAGACCCAAAAATATGAATTCCTGAAATCACTTAAGTTTTTAACCAAATTTAATCTATGACGTGAAATACCGATGATCATCAATTATATCCAGAGCGTGCCTATCTGGCTTCCAACATCCGGTGAAACCACTGCAAAGGCTGTACCAGTCCGGCGATCGGCATCATGTGCGTGACAAAGCATTTCAGTGTCAAATACTATATACAGTACATTACACACTACATACAACTTAAACAATGAAATGCTGAACGTATATACATTTTTCATGACTAATAATTACAGTAATAGAAGCAGAAAATATACAGTGCGATCTGGAGAAAATTGCGTTCAATTCGGCGTTCGCCAGAGCACCGATCTGAAGGCTGCATCAGTCTATTGTCAAACACAGGTTGTTGTTGTTGTCAAACATAGGTTGTTGTTGTCAAACACAAGTTGTTGTCGTCAACCACAAGTTGTTGTCGTCAACCACAAGTTGTTGTTGTCAAACACAAGTTGTTGTTGTCAAACACAAGTCGTTGAACAAGAGCGGAATACACACACCACCCCATGCAGTCTTCGATATTGGAGTGGTGAGTGCAGTACAGTAAAGTCACTTTCTACAGCAGGATATTTATTTTGTCTTTGTATATTTATGTAAGCGATTTTGATATCGCAAGCTATTTAAAAACACTAAATATATATACAGAACACCTAAAAAATATAATCTTATTAAAGAATTTGCAAAAATAAGCCATTTTTATGATTCTATTATCTGGCGTTTTTGAAAATCCGGCTGCCGGATAATCGATGATCTACTGTATTAACATAATATAGTTTGAAACAATATCATTGGTAAGAGTAGGTAATGTGACAATTGTAATTGTGTTGTTATTTAATAGTGGTGAAAAGTACTGTAAAAAGTGAATAAAAAAGAAAGTTATAATAGACATTCCAAAATGTTTTACCTTATACTGAGTATCTTTGTGTTTTGTGTCCACATGTGTGTATATATTTTTGTTTAGGTGTGCTTATATAAGTGTGTGTGCATCAGGACATTACTCACTCTAACGTCTCCAAACTCCCTTCTCTCCCCAACATCCCGTCCGCTAAAAGTCGGAGGCCGCTGTCTCTGATCTTGTTGTTATTCAGCCTAAACCCGAGTGGACGGGAGAAGGGACAGCGCTGACTCACTGAGCCCACGGGAACCGCGGAGTCAAACAGGCGGTGAGTGAGGGACACTCACAATGGTGGTGAACATGACCAGAGCACACGTTCATGAGCAAAGCTGCTCATTGTTTAATGTTTCTGTGTTAGTTTATATATAATAGGTGGCATTCACAAATATCAGTTCACTCACAATTATTCATTTATACTGCACTGTACCTTTATAATCTGAAACGTTTTTGTGTTTATAAGGGTGTTTTTTGCCAGACCTTGTCTATATATAGTTCTAAGCATATAAAACAAACAATTACGTAATGCTACAAAAGGAAAATAATAACGTTATGCTATAAAAAAATGAAATTTACCTTAATCCTCGTGAAGCTCGGGCACGTTGAACGCGACATTTTGGTTGAGGCGGGGCTTTAAGTAGACATCCGCACCCTCAACACGCTGTACTAGTTGCACTTATGTCACTAACACAAACATTTCCACACGTTGAATTTTTTTACGTGATTTATGGGAGTATTTCCGTAAAATTCGGATTTGCGTAAACCGGGGACTGCCTGCACATACATGCGTATATTAACTTACTTTGTCCATGGCGCACTCAGATCACTGGACGAATTGCACCTTATGAATGTCAATCCTTATTATATGAAGATTGCTTGCATTTATTTTAATGTAAAAAAAATACTGTAACATCACAACAACTGCGGACTCAAACAGGGGTGTGTATAAGTGTGTGAGTGTGCAATAAGGCGCAAGTATTAGTGTATATGGATAGTGTATATGTACATGTGAGTGTGTGTATATTAGTGTACATGTTACATCTCAAAAATCTAAATAGGATTGAGACTGGATGGTGCTTCTAACCGTTATTGACATGCATACCAACAGGTGTTGTAGCCTGCAGAGCTACGTTATGGCAATGGAACAACATTCATCTATGCTCTACACCAGGGGTGTCAAACTCAATTTCATCTTGGGCCGCATCGTCATTCTGGGTGCCCTCAAAGGGCCGGTTGTATCTGTAAGACTATATAAATGTATCTACTCTTTATCATATTAAATAATTGCCTCTGCATTCGATTATTACTGGTTTTAGTAATAACTAACTATGAAAGTAGAAGTATAGGAAAAATAATGGCAAGCAGATATTCATTTTTTTCATTTAAGTTTTCAGTTTCATTTATATGGTATAACCCTGTGAGCCATGCGGCTCTTAACTCTGATGCAATCGCAACAAATAAAAACATGAATAAGGAACATCTTAAACTGACTACACGCAACAAAAAAATCCAGGAAAAAACAGCAAAGTCTTCCAGAAAAACACCGTATATCAACACTGTGTGCAATTGTGCGTATGTATTAGTAAGCGTGTATTAGTGTGTTAGTGCATGTTATGTGAGTGTTCACGAGTATTATGTGAGTGTGTATTAGTGAGTATTATGTGAGCATGTATTAGTGTGTGTTTGTGTGTATTAGTGAGCATGTATTAGTTTGAGTTTGTGTGTTAGTGACTGATTTACACACAAACTGGAGCGTGCCACGAAGAGGTGGGACCTTACCATCAGCCCCAACAAAACTAAGCACCTGCCTGGGTATTTTGTACCATCGGACACTCCACCCCCACAACTCCCAATCGGTGATGGGGCAGTTGTGGATAGAGTGGAGAGTTTCCGATACCTGGGCAGTGTGCTCATGACCGGCTCCGGTTTAACAGCAGAGGTCTCACTCCGAATCAGTCGAGCGGCATTATTTTTTCATTGGTTGCGTAACGCTGTGTGGAAGCTACCTTATTATGCTAATTTATGTAATTGTGTGCATAAAATATAATTGGGGAGGTGATCGTATTAAATTACGATTACTAATGTATGCAGTTATTATAATTAGGCTTATCTTCGTTGTCTAGGGTCGTATTATTAATCGGAATAATACAATTATCCTCGTTTTAACATTTACTGATTATGTCTTAGTGTGTTTATGTCAGGTCTCCAAATTCAAATCTAAACGCAGGATACAGTTCTTATAAATAAGATTATTAAGCATGAACTCAGGAAGGAACCACTCATACACTTGTGTGTTAAGCAATTTTAATTTCTAAACAAAAACATAACACTCTAATATGCGAACTGTTATGCTTGGAATTATCAGCACAATACCACTGGGGAAGTTCCCCTCATTGATCCGTACATTTAACCATCAATGATTACGTTGTTAAACTGGGCAACCGAACAATTGATTAATTCCTCCGAGTAACGCGAGCATATACGGCGATAGGGAAAAGTCCTTAAACAGGCATGCGACGATATTTATACGAAAGGTAATAAAAAGATTATTATTATATCCAGAAGGTAAAAATATACGTCAATAGATTCATCGGCAAGATTATATAATTAACTAAATGTCTTGGTACAATGGCGTGCAGCAGTGTATTCCTGCTTACGCAAGATGCTTATCTTTTGGCTAAGGCTTCAATTCATTCGTGGGCAAGATTCTGTGATCAAAAGAAAGGTTTAACACAATATTCTCCCTGTGAGCGTGTAGATTCGTAACGAAGGTTTCATACGTTTAGTTTACATCGATGAATCTATTGGTAATTTTTAATGCGATTAAAAAGAAAAATAACGACAAATGTACTTATAAACGACCGTATTCATATCACTCAATGAGCAGCGAGGTTCTTCGTTATCCCTAATAGTTGATGCACCCTTGTCATTAGTCTTCTTATCATCAGTCTGGGTATGTGTTTCAGGTGCGTGTGGGGATTTGTCTCCTTGATCCTTATTGTTAATCCGGGTATGTTTATGTATGTGAGCGTGGTGTTGGTTCCCTTGGTCAATTCTTTGCGTCGAGCAGACGCCGGCGATGCGTGGTGGCGTGTGAATGTGGGCGTGTCATACGAACGGCTTCGGAGCTCCCCCTCTCGCTCGGGGCGTGTCTGCTGTTAGCTGCCGGCTCTGCTGCTGGATGAGCTGCGTCGGCACGATGCATGTCCTTGAAGGTGCTCGTAGCGCTCGCCGCTTGTCCGCTGGCACGCTGCTGCGTGCTCTCTGGCGATGCGCGATTGCGCTGGCAGCTTGTCTTCTGCTGCTGGTCTTGTGCGATGCGCGATTGCGCTGGCAGCTTGTCTTCTGCTGCTGGTCTTGTGCGATGCTCGCTTGGTCGATGCTTGGCGCTTTCCGCCCTTTCTCCAGGTTGATTGCTTGTTTGCTCGTCACTCTTTCTCTCTTGCTCTCTCGTGCAGCTGGTGGCTTCACACGAACACCCGCCCTTACTTCAGGGCTGCGTTGGCTCCGGCTCTTTCCACTGCTCTCCGTTCTCTCTGGCGATGCACGATTGCGCTTGCAGCTTGTTTGCTGGCAGCTGACACCCTTTGCTCGGTGGCGCTGCTGCATGCTGGCTTGGTCGATGCTGGATCACTCAATCTCAAAAACTTGCAAATTGTGTTCACACTCTCTTAAACGACTGTGAAAGCTTAGTACCATACAACTTATCGCAATCCTTGACTTTGCAAGCGACTCAAAACATCAGGACAAATGTAGAATAAAACTTTCAGCGATACTCTGTCGGCCCATGCAGAACTCAGCTCTTAACAACACATCGTCCCTTCTCTCTGCGAGGCGACACTCATGGTTGATCTCGAGGCCATGCCCCTCTCGTTCCTTTGCAAGACTGAACTGCACGATCTGTGTCCGTGCTTAAAAAAAGAAATTTGCCCACCTCGGCTCGCCTTCTCACAAAGGACCGGAATTTCCTTTGATGTCGCTCTGCGGTGGGGGAAGTTGGGTGTGTGTCCGTGTGTGTGTGTTCTGATTCATTAAGCCATCAATTAAGTCTCACCCTGGCCTGATTCCTGTCCGGTGGCATTCCCCTGCTGTTTTGGGTAGGTGTGTGTGCGTTTGTTCTATTTTATTGGGTTAATATAAGTTTCATCAAAGCCTTCCTGTCATCAATGGAAGGAGCTGCTCTTTTGCCTGTGTGTGCAAATCTTGCTATCACGTGCTGCTGGGAGACAAAGGCGGCTGGGAGGATTTCTCTATGGAATACATTTTATCTTGGTTGCACGTGGTTGACCTACTTCGCCTTTTTATTCTTCTGGATGACCCTTGGTCTAATACTGCATAATTATTATTTGGTTTGTGATTTATCATTGTTATTACCACGTATATTCCTATGGTTTTATTAACCTTCGTTCCCCCGCCTGTATCCAGGGTTTGTGCTGTTTGTTCTCGAGTTATTATTATTATTTGATATCCCGAGGTTAGAGAATTACGTTTTGGCTTAAGAACATCCCTGACTGCCTGAATTCATTCTTTGATGCTTTGGTAAGGTCGCGTAGATAGAGAAAAAAATAACATTAGTATCGAATTAATAATTGAGAAAAATAATCCACTAATGTAGATTGTAGCCTGGTTCTTCATTGGAGTGAGTGTGTGGATCTATGATGTTCACTTATTTTTGTGGCTAAGTTTTGAACTTTTAACCGTTGTATTAAGGTAGGGGTCTCAAACTCGCGGCCCGCGGGACAATTGCGGCCCTCAGGACGATATTTTGTGGCCCCCACCTTAATATGAAAGTTTAATGTTAGTGCGGCCCGCGAGTTTTATATTGTAGCAACCCCGCTGTTAGCTGCTGTGTGGGACAATGTTATGATGTTCTGGTTTCCTACTGTGTGCCTGTCCAGTGAATGCGGCATGCATGTGAGTGACATGTTGTTAAGAAAGCTTTATATATAACTTATTAGATTATCTTGTTATTGCGTGGCCACAAATTAGTAATTCATCCACCGATGTCAACAGGGGCTCCGTAATTTTTTAGTGATTACATTATATTGTTATATTTTATTTTTATCATTTCTTAAAAAAAAAATATTCATACTTTTTTCGATACGAGAGGTACCGGATCTGCTCAAATAAGTCCCGGAATGCAGGCAAGCCAACACACCGGCACAAAGTAAGCACAAAAATGCATAGAAAAATGTGATGATGTGACTGAAGGCAGCGAAAGCCCCGACAGTGGCCAGCAGCATTTGAACCCCGTGGTCACACAATGACGCTGCCTCATATAGTCCTCTCCTCTCCCTCTTTCGGCTCTCCACTGTGCGCGCACCGGAGCGCATCAAAGCGCAGATCCACAGCTCATCCCGGCTCAGATTCCCGTGCTTTAAACAGAGAGGCGTGTATAGTAGCAGCCGCTACAGCTGTGTCTGCCTGTGACTGGGGTGTGGGGACGAAATCTGATGAGAACGCATTACCCCCCCCCCCCCCATAATCTACGCACCTGTTGTTACCAGAAAAAGCGGAAATGACGTGCATTTGTGGAAATTACGTTTCCGTGCGTCGCTGGTTGGCTAAACACTTGACTGAAACTTTATTGCGTGAGTGACAGCAAGTGGAATGCATATATATCTCGTCACACAGCCCCAATCATGTCTTTTTCAAAGCCTGCAGTGAAGAGAAAGGTTGGTGACGAGCACAGACAATTTCAGGAAAAGTGGGAGATGCAATATTTATTTGTTGAGCACATGAGCACCCCGACGTGTCTTATTTGTACAGAAAAAGTTCCGGTGCACAAGGAATACAACCTCAAACGTCATTACTCAACTAGACATGCTGAGGAGTATGCAAAATACCAGGGAGATGAGAGAGCCAACCGGGTTGCCAATCTTAAAAATGTCTGAGGCAAACAAAATGTCTTCAAGAAAGCAACCAAAGAGAATAATGCAGCAGTCGAAGTAAGCTACGTGGTTAGTGAGATGATTGCTAAGGCAGGAAAGCCATTCACAGAAGGCGAGTTTATCAAAAAGTGCATCTTACAGGCTGCAAGTATAGTCTGTCCGGAAAAGAAAGGTCAGTTTAGCAACATCAGCCTTTCTGCTAACACCGTGGCAGAGCGCATTTCTGACCTGTCAAGTGACATTTATGATCAACTGCGTGAGAAAGCCAAATTTTCCGATGCATACTCAGTCACTCTTAACGAGAGTTCAGACATCACTGACACTGCCCAGCTCACAATATATGTCCGTGGTGTTGATGACAATTTTGAAGTGATGGAGGAGTTGCTCACAGTAATTCCAATGCATGGCCACACCACCGCTCAGGAGATATTTTGCCAGCTGTGTGATGCCATTGTGAATGCCGGTTTGCCATGGAAGAAGTTTGTTGGAATAACAACCGACGGAGCGCCATCAATGACAGGGAGGAAAAATGGACTGGTGGCACTTGTTCAAAGAAAACTAGAAGAGGAGGGTGTGGAGGAGGCCATTGCTCTGCACTGCATCATCCATCAGCAGGCCCTTTGCAGCAATGCCTGAAGTTTGACAATGTGATGTCTGTTGTTGTGAAATGCATCAACCAAATCAGATACAGGGGCTTAAACCACCGGATGTTCCATACTTTTTTAGAGGAAATGGAGTCAAAATATGAGGATGTGCTCTACTTCACCGAGGAACGTTGGCTCAGCAGGGGAAACGTCTTGAAGAGATTTTTTGAGTTGAGAGCAGAAGTGAAAGCCTTCATGGAGAAGGATGGGGTGGCTGTTCCTGTGCTAAGTGATCCCAAATGGCTCATGGATTTAGCTTTTCTTGTTGACATCACGCATGAGCTGAATGTACTGAACAAGAAGTTACAAGGCCAGGGGCAGCTCGTCAGTGCTGCCTATGACAACGTGAGAGCATTCTCCACAAAACTTGTGTTATGGAAAGCCCAGCTCTCTCAGACAAACCTTTGCCATTTCCCAGCATGCAAGGCACTCCTGAATGCAGGCACACCATTCAGTGGTGAGAAGTATGTTGATGCCATTTTGAGGCTACAGGAGGAATTTGATCACAGATTTGCAGACTTCAAGACGCACAGAGCCACTTTTCAAATTTTTGCAGATCCCTTCTCCTTTGATGTGCAAGATGCCCCTCCTGTGCTTCAAATGGAGCTCATTGACCTGCAGTTCAACTCTGACCTCAAAGCCAAGTTCAGGGAGGTGAGTGGAAAAAGAAGACAAGCTTGGGCAATTTTTGCGAGAATTGAACCCCAGCTTCTTCCCTGAGCTTTCCCGAATGTTCAAGCGGACCATGTGCCTTTTTGGGAGCACATATTTGTGTGAAAAGCTCTTCTCCACCTTGAACTTCAATAAGTCCAAGTACAGGTCAAGACTTACTGATGATCATCTTCAAGCCATACTGAGGGTCTCAACTGCTTCCTCCCTCAAGCCAAATGTGGCTCAGCTATGTGAGAGGAAGCACTGCCAGGTCTCTGGTAGCAAGAAGTAGGCAAGAGAAGCCATGTTCAGAAGAACCGTTCATGTTCTTCAATATTCTATTCATGTTCAGAAGACCCCATTGAAGTTAAATAACTGTTAGTAATGACATTTGAGAAGTTTGGATTTTTTTAGCAAAGTTTTTTTTGTGGAATACCTGATGCGGCCCAGCCTCACCCAGATACTGCCTCCAGCGGCCCCCATGTAATTTGAGTTTGAGACCCCTGTATTAAGGGAAACGAAAATTTGTTATATATCGTGGCGCCTACTGTTTGTATTGTTTTGAGGGGGCCTTTTGAAGTCCTGTGTCTCTAGAATCTCATTAGCAAAACCCCCGACCTCTTCTCTTTGTTCTGGGGTTTTTTTTTATTACCCTTGTATGGCTCACCTCCTGCTCTCTGGTCTCGAGTGTGAAAAGGCAGCTGCTCATGAGGGTGGTTGTTACTTTTTTTGTGCATCGTGCTACACCGCGGTTGATTAAAAAAAAAAATTTGGCAGAATTATACTTAATCTTGATTATTTGGAAAAAGGCCTATATATACAATAGCACACTGCCCAGGTATGGGAAACTCTCCACTCTCTCCACAACTGCCCCATCACCGATTGGGAGTTGTGGGGGTGGAGTGTCCGATGGTACAAAATACCCAGCCAGGTGCTTAGTTTTGGTGGGGCTGATGGTAAGGCCCCATCTCTTAGTGGCACGCTCCAGTCTCAGCAGCAGCGTCTCCAACTCCTCTTCTGAATGAGCACCTATTACCAAATCATCGGCATACATAACGTGGTTGACCAACAGGGAGCCATCCCTTGATCGCACCCGGGCGTCGATCAGCCTCCCATTATATCTGTACCAAATGGAAATTCCCCCGGTACAGCTATTGAAGGCTTCACGAACTACGCAGTCGAAATAGATGTTAAATAATGTGGGAGCCAGAGGACATCCCTGTCGCACCCCAAGGTGTACAGGGAAAGGCTCCGACTCCCGGCCACGTAGTTTTACCCGGGCCCGCTCACCATCATGAAGGTCCTTAATGATCGTGAGCAGAGGGTCAGGGACTCCGAAAGCACGAAGAACAACCCAGAGCCCAGGCCTATTGATGGTATCATAGGCCTTGACCAGGTCAATAAAGCAGAGATGTAGGTCTTGTTGAAATTCTCTACACCTCTGCTGTAGCAGACGGACAGAAAATATGTCATCTGTGCAGGACCGCCCTTTCCTGAAACCGCATTGGGGTTCCGCAAGCCTCTCCTCAGCATGCCTAGCAAAGCGATGTTGAATAATCCTTGGCAGGACCTTTCCCGGCACACTGAGGAGTGAGATGCCCCTGTAGTTGTTACAGTCTGTGCGGTCCCCCTTCTTAAAGAGGGAGACCACCAGGGCATCCTTCCAATCTTGCGGTACCCGTCCAGCGGTCCAGACTGTTGTTATGATGTCATATAGGGCACAAACGCCACCCTCCCTCCACATTTCGCTTGGGAGATCATCTCTGCCCGGTGCCTTTCCTGGTCTCAGACTCCGGATCGCCTTCAGTACTTCCTCAACAGATGGCACCTCAGCCAGCCACTCACAGGGGGTGACCTCTTCCAATATTTGAGGCACCGCAGCCTCAGCAGGGTTATCCCCACTTTGTGCCATGATGTTTTCCTGGGTGAGAGATTTTCCCTCCCCCAGGACCTCACAGAAATGCTCAGCAAATCTGCAAACCTGTTCCTGGGGGGTCGGAGATTGGATCACCGTTTTTTCCCCTATTGATGGTAATAGGTGTGGCGCTGCAGGTTACTTTTTTGATGGAGTTAAATAGTGATTTGTGATCGCGGGCCACTGAGGCAGACTCCATCTCCTCAGCAACCCGCGACCACCACCCATCCTTGCAGCGCCTCACGGCTTTCCGAACCTCCGAACGAAGGCTGCGGTAAACCTCCTCATTCTCCGACGTGGGATGCTGTAGCCGATGAGAGTGGGCCTGTCGCTTTTTCTCAATTAACCTGAACACCTCCTCCGTCAGCCAGGGTTTCTGGGGAGGTCTGGACCGCATACCCAAAGCAGCCATTGCAGCGGCATGAGTCACAGTCTTAAACCTCGCCCATTTACCCCCGACATCAGGTGGAGTGGGGGACGATGCCAACCCCAGCTGCAAGCGATGATGAAATTCTCGCTTGCAACTTTCATCAGCTAACTGAGACCAGGCCACTTTTGGTTGGAATGGGGTCTTGGGTGTACACCCACCACCGGAGTGGAAGAATGGCAGGCGCATCTTACAGATGACTAGTCGATGGTCAGAGGGCAGATCAGCTCCACGGTAGGTCCTGGTGTCAAGGACATGGGCTCGCATCCGCTGGTCCGTCACTATGTAGTCCAGCAGATGTTCTTGCTTGGACCCGGCATGCATCCATGATGTTGTGTGGATGCGCCGATGCCGGAAGAGCGTGTTGGTAATTACAAGCCCATGGGCTGCACAAAAATCTAGCAGCCTCCTAACCGTTGTTATTGAGCTGATCTGGCCCATGCCTTCCAATCACTCCAGACCAGGTGCCAGCATCATGACCAACTCGGGCATGATGCTGGCACACACTCACTCACAGACACACACTCATATACACACTCACTCAGAGATATACACAATATTGACAGAATATTGACAGACAATGCAGCTCCATAAACATACCAGTAATTTCGTAGCAGATGAATCCAAACGTTTTTCTGTTTGAATATGGTGAAGGCACGACCCGCACAAATCAACAAAATTTTCATCTGTGTCCCGCGAGGGTTTCACTTTGAATGCCGGGTTGTCACGTGACACCCGGCACTCAGCGCGGAAAAAAAAAAACATTCTCGGGGCCGGCTCTGGAGAGAGGAGAGCCAGCAAGGGGGAGGGCAGGAGGAGGAGCGGCGGGACTTCACTGTTTATTTTACATGCTCTTATTTAACTCACTCTGTCTGTTGTTGTTGTTGTCGTATCCTCAAATCTTGTAACTCAATTTTAACACACTTCCCAATGAGGTATCGACAGGAAACTTGGTATAGTTATGTCATACTGATGACAATACTATATTCTATCATAAAAAAAAAAAATATTTTTAAACAATTTTTTTTATATGTTATGTTTCGTCTTGGGTCTAATTGTCCACGCTCAACTGACGTAAATCACCACGGTCCCTTACGTTATGAAAAGCTTCGGGGCCACTTCCTGGAGTCGTGGAGTTTTGCCATTACTCATACGGTACATTTCATTAAAGCGTGTTTAAAAAAAAGTATTTTTAATTATTATTTCAAACAGTGACAGTGATCGATGGGCCCCCTGTAGACGTGACCCCCGATGCTCCTAACTGCAGGTAGCACGAGAGGCGTGCCTACTTGCTTGTAGGTGTAATAATACAGGTCGACGACAAGCGACTGTGTCTCCGTCTCTTTATTTCTTCGTTATGGACAGCTCGCGTGCCGCTCCCCCGCGCCGCTCCCCCGCGCTGCTCATGCGCTTCCCCTCCTCCCGCGCACTGCTGGCAGACGGCGCGCTGGGAGCCGTCTCCGTGTCGCCACGTGGCCGATGGCTCGCGGAGACTCCCGACGTGGCTCAGCTTCCAGCTCCCACCAACTGAACCCCGAGCCCCTTCCAGCTTCCCCTTATATCCCCTTTCCACATCACCCAGACTCCGCCCTTCGCCACACCCCTTAAGAACCTTCCAGATAATACCCCTCCCTTAACGCCCTCCGGCTCCGCCCTTAGACCCTGCCCCCGATGCTTTGTGGCGCCCGATTGGCTTAGGGGCTGGGGCGGCGAAACCCCACATACGCTCGCATTACATCACCCCCCCCCCCCCCCCCCGGTGTAAAAGACTAGCCGTCCCGGTGAACGACCGTAACACCGTAACGGACAATCGGATTAAAGAACAATACACAACAATAAACGGTAGCAATCAACGGAAGGGAAGGGACTTGGATCTGGTACGGGATGCCGGCCCATCCTTCGCGAGAATAGGGGCCCTCGCCGACTGCAATCCCGGCGGGGTTGGAAGAGCGGTGGGATCGACATCCCTTGCCCCTGGTGGAAGCCCGTCCGGTGCAGGATCCCTTGCGTCAGGTTGGCTCAAAGTCGCCGAGCCTGTGGGAGGCCCAACAGGCGCCTTCGGAGGTTGAACAGGCAAGGGGGGCGGCACGCCGGACACATCAGACACCGGCAAGGCAACTTTAGGGGATGACGAACCGACGCGAAGGGCAAAGAAGGGCTTCAACTGGGAAGTGTGGACACACCAACGGCGCGACCCCACCCGGATGCATGCGCACTGGAGACTAGGAACATCAATCAATTCCACCGGACCTTGCCAAGGTCTGTGCAGCTTAGGAGAGGTCCCCACCGGCACCTGTGGGCAATGGAGCCAGGCCCGGTCCCCCACATGCCATGGCGATGCACGTTGGGAGCGCCGAGCACACCCTCGTTACGAGCCTGGGTTTTAGACGTGGCCAACCGGGCCGCATCCCGCGCCTCTGTACCGTGTCGCGAATGTATTCGGGGAGAGTCTGCGCGGGCACCTTGGCGCACACACCCAACTGCACATCAACAGGCGGCACGTTCTCACGCACGTACATGAGAAAAAAGGTGAATACCCAGTGGATGCGTGTGGTGCCATCTGGTAGGCGGAAAGCACCCCAGGGATGTGCAGATCCCAATCGGCCTGCTTCTCGCTAACCGTATCGCAGAGCATAGGGTCCGGTTCAACCGCTCCACCATCCAATCCGTTTGCGGGTGGTAGGGCGAAGTACGTATTGTCTTGGTGCCCAATGCGTCACACACATTACGCAACTGCTTAGACGAGAAGTTGCGGCGCTGGTCCTTAAGCAGTGAGAAATCGGGGTAATCAAGTGTCGGCGCGGTCGCCAATCGATCGCGAAGGTCGCAGAACGCTTTTTCCTCCTCCGGTCCCCACTTGAACCTCTGATTTTTCGCCGTGAGGAGGTGCAGCGGTCTAGCGATAGTGGCGAAATTGGGTACGAATCGACGGTAGTAGGACGCGAACCCGACAAACTGACGCACCTCCCCCACCGAGGTAGGGGCCGGCCAGTCCCGAACGCACGACGTCTTGTCTGGGTCCGTGGCCACCCTGTCTGACCTGACAATGTCCCAAATAGCGCACGGAGCGTTGCAAAAGGTGGCACTTTTTGAGATTCGCGGAACGCATTCTGCCGAACACAGCCCGCAATCTCCGAAGGTGTTCCTCGAACGTACGACTGAACACAATGACGTCGTCTAAGTATATCAGGCATGCGTCCCATTGTAACCCGGTCAACACCAATTCCATCAACCGCTGGAACGTGGCGGGAGCAGCGTTCAGTCCCATGCAAAGGCAGTAAAATTGGAACAGCCCCTGCGGCATACGAAACGCTGTCTTTTCCCTCGACAACTCATCGAGGGGAAGTTGCCAAAACCCAGAGGAGAGATCGAGAGTAGAAAAGTATCGTGCCCCTGACAAGGCATCGAGGGAGTCATCCATTTGCGGCAGAGGGTACGTGTCCGCCACCAAAACTTTATTAAGCTTCCGGAAATCAACACAGAAGCAGAGGCTGCCATCCTTCTTCACGAGGACAACGGGAGCGCCCCATGGGCTATTCGACGGGGAGATAATGTCAGCGGCTAGCATGTCGTCCACTGCGCCGCGCACGTGGTCCCTCTCAGGAGGGACTCAGCCGGTGTGGATTCATCCGTATAGGGCTAGCTCCCCCAGTATCAATGTGATGGGACAACAGCGAAGTATGCCCCAGGTTGAAATCTTTTTGCTGAAAACGTCGGAGTAGTCGGACAAAAGTGCCCAAAGCGCGTCCCTTTGGTGCGTGGCCAAAGATGAATTTTCCTGACATAACTCGGCAATCCAGCGATCATCGGGCGTTTCCAAAGGCTCAACCCCCGCTGCCAACCCTTGGGACCGTAAACGCAGTAGTAACATGAGCCAGAACCGTGCCGGCCACAACCAACACGCCCTCCGCCCCCCCGTTCAAAATTTGCAAAAACAGGGGCTGACCCGGCCGAACAATCGTTTGGGCACCAACCAGCGCTAGTCCCTTGGTAGCGGTGTTAGACGGGGACAGCAGCATGCCCGCCGCCGCGTCTATCCCGCGAAATTGTTTACGATACCGCAACGGGACGAGCATTTGTGAGCCCGGGGGAATTTCCACCGGGACATCGGCAAGCGCCTGCACCGGAATGTCCGGCGCGGAACGGGTCAACGGAGACGGCAAAAAAAAATCTTACGTCCCGCAGGCAGCTCAATACAGCCCTGATCCACGAGGATCTTAACCGGCATTCGACCGAGAAAATCGGTACCCAACAGACAAGGCACTGCCAGGGACCTGGAAATCAAGACCGTCCCCGAAGCCGCCACGTTCCCAATGGAAATATGCGCTTCGACCTGACCCACAATGCCCATACTACCCCTGTTGGCAGCAATACGCGCATCGAAAGCCGGCCGCACGCGCGACGCAGGGATGGACAGGAGGTGGAATATGACATCGGAGATGATAGTGGCCGACGCGCCCGTATCCAACCGGGAAGTAAGCGGCTCGTAGCCACACACCGGCATCAGGATGACGAGGTCCTTAGATAACTCCAACATCTTGCCGAGTATAAGTGGTTCGAGCATATCGGGCTTGGCGTCCGGGTAAGCAGCTATCGCGAGCGCCACCAGGGCGCCACGGTAGGCGATGGGAGATTCCTCTGGTCCATGCTGCCGCTGCACGAACTTTCGGTGAGTATCAGACGGAGGCTCGTACACTTCAGCCATTTCGGGAAACGCCTCCCGTAGCGTCGCCTTCTTCTCAGCAGGAATGGAGCAGAACACCGCGAGAGAAACATCGTCGAGGAGCATAGGCAGGGCCTCCAATGCCTCTCCCTCCGTCCACCGAACAGAGCGAAAAGCGGACCCAAAGCGCCACGCGAAAGCGCTCCAGTCCCCTCCTGCGCTGAACTCCTTCAAGTTCGGCAGACGATGGCTGCGCCTCACGCCGCTGCCCCCATCAGATCCAGGCCCCCGCCCTGGCATATCACGCAGTGCCATCAAAATGGCAGCCTCCCGCCAAGCGCCCGCGGACCCGCCCAAGATGGCGGCATCCTGCCGCGTGGCTGCAATGGCGGGAAGCCCAGCAGAGGCCCCAATGGCGGCGCGCCATGCGGATGTCCCGGCGCTGTCGTTGGCACGATGATCGTCACCAAGTTGAGCAGTACGGCACGCAGCGAGTTGATCTGCTCCGCCACGTGCCGCCAGCCATCGTCAGCGCCCGGGGAAGAAGACGGCCCGGCCCCGGCGACCACCTCTTGCACCCTAGCAGAGTCGACCGTAGCCGCCCCGTCCGGGCCTCCCGCTCCCGGGACCGCCAGGTCCTGGGTGAGCATGTCGTCGGAAGACGGCGTAGGCGGAATTTTTTTCTTGAGATGCTTGGACATGTCAAGAACCACTTCTGACCCCAATTGTAATAACAGGTCGACGACAAGCGACTGTGTCTCCGTCTCTTTATTTCTTTGTTATGGACAGCTCGCGTTCCACTCTCCCGGTCACTCCGCGGCACGTCACGGAACTGACGACCTGCTTCCGCGCCGCTCTCGCGCTTCCCCCGCTCCCCCACACCGCTGGCAGACAGCGCGCTGGGAGCCGTCTCTGCATCGCCACGTGGCCGATGGCTCGCGGAGACTCCCGACGTGGCTTAGCTTCCAGCTCCCACCAACTGAACCCCGAGCCCCTTCCGGCTTCCCCTTATATCCCCTTTCCACGTCACCCAGACTCTGCCCTTCGCCACACCCCTTAAGAACCTTCCAAATAATACCCCTCCCTTAACGCCCCCTGGCTCCGCCCTTAGACCCTGCCCCCGATGCTTCGTGGCACCTGATTGGCTTAGGGGCTGGGGCGACGAAACCCCACATACGCTCGCATTACATAGGTATAGAGAGAGCTGCTGGTGGTGCGGGGAGATCTTTTGATTTCCTCAGCCAGCACCTCTGCGAGGGCCACATAAAATGGCCTGGCGGGCCGGATTCGGCCCGCGGGCCTTGTGTTTGACACATGTGCTCTACACCAACCCACACTGACAAGAGTGGTGATGGTCAAATAACTCCCATAACCTGTATGGTGTGGGAGTGCCTTATCCACCAGTGGAGTGACCAAAGGCTGTACTTGTACATGTGTAGGAGTGTGTGAGTTTATATATATATATATACGATGTGTACGTTTGTGTGTGTACATGTCTGTTTGTGTGTGTACATGTCTGTGTGTGTATATACGAGTGTCTTTCATTGTGTATTTTTATGAATTTTTGGGAATGGTGGGAAAGTCGTTGGCACATTCCATTACGAACTAAGTGACCTGGATTTAATATCTGGTAACAGCATCAATCGTGAGTGATAGAAAATTTGGTCCTGGAACACCCCTAGGGTGACTTAGCCTTAAATGAGTACCTGATATGGTGTGTAAACATCAGCAATGCAGAGAAAGACAGCCAAGGACGGTGCTGGTCAGGGAAGTCTGATCAGCACTTGCCTCAAAAGTGTATGTCGGCTCCACGGGGAGATTGTCTTTGTGCTCTAAAGTGCAGTGTAGTAGTGTGCTCGCTCTCTGTCACTGGCTTCACTTTCCCCAACAGTTTGTATGGGCTACTTGGGGGATATTTGTCTCTTTCATGCTTTACAACTAAGATTGGCATTCACTACGTATCAGCTGTCTTTGCAGTGGGGGGCACCATCACTGATCATGATCCACTGTGAACCAGGAGCTTGAATCAGCCACGTGGAACACACCATTACCCTCACTCTCCACTGCAGAGCTGCTATCAGGGCTCCATTTTCTCATTGTGGCCTACGGTCACCTCACTTCCTGCACATAGTGTGAGGGCTATCATTATCGCTAATTAAATGTTGCTGAAGATGATGGAAAACTTTACAGCAGCCATGCATATGCATACTTTTTCTTCCTTTTGTACTTTAACATACAGCGAGTGCAGCATTCACTGTGGACCCACCTACTCACTTTATATTTACTCACCCACTCGCAATAATTCACTCATTCCCCAACCCACTCACACACCACTGACCCACCAACTCTCTCACACCCTCACTTAACTCCACATACTCACTCATCGATTCACCCACCAACAACTCAAGCAGGCACGCTCTCACTCACCAAATATTATCACTCAGTGGATGAGTGGGCATGGGTATGGGGGGAGAAAAGTGAAGGGATAGGCAAGGGTGGGGGAGGGGTTATGGGAAAAGTGAAGGCAGGAGCAGATTGGGGGGTTAATGGGAGGTATAAGGGGA
>JAAXLI020001849.1:6979-17717 GCA_014621495.2 Entosphenus tridentatus
AGACGTGGGGAGATGGTTAGACTCTACATGGGATAGATCAGAATCTTTATGTATACCGGAAGAATCCGATGAGCTATAAAGCTCTTCTTTTTACACATGTCCAGTTAGGAGTTGGGGGGACGTGGGGAGACACGTAACACATGCGGAGACGGGGGAGATAGTTAGACATTGGGTAGATGGTTAGACACGGGGGGACGTGTGGAGACAGGGGAAACACAGGGAGACAGGGGAGATGGTTAGACACGGGGGGACGTGGGGAGACAGGGGAAACACAGGGAGACGGGAGATGGTTAGACACGGGGGGACGTGGGAAGACAGGGGAAACACAGGGAGACGGGGAGATGGTTAGACACGGGGGGACGTGGGGAGACAGGGGAAACACAAGGAGACAGGGAGATGGTTAGACACGGGAGGTCGTGGGGAGACAAAGGAAACACAGGGAGACGGGGAGATGGTTAGACATGGAGTAGATTGTTAGAGACGGGGGGGGGACGTGGGGAGAAAGGGGACACATGGAGATGGGGGAGATGTTTAGACACTGGGAGACGGGGGACGCAGGGGAGACGGTAAGATACATGGGGCATGACGACACGTGGTACATGGGGACAAGGAGCCGGTCAGACACAGGGGGAGTGGTGACACGGGCACCTGGGAACAGACACGGTGGGACATGGGGAGACCAGAGACATGTTCAGAAAGGGGGACACGGACGGATAAGGGGGACACGTGGACACAATCACGATGATGCCGTCAGCGATTTTATTGACAACACAATTGAGGAGGACGCTGAAGTTGCTGTTTATGTTAAAGATAACAGTGACGCTATTCATCCGCACGGTAACACGGACATATGCACGCACAGAGAGGGTGATGAAATCTTGGGTGTGCAGGGTACAAGGGTGGAAGTCGAAGATTAAAGTGCAGAGGGTGGAGAGGGAGCATCAATACTTACCCTAAGAGAAGTTGCCAACCGCCAGGATACAGCAGAGCGAGAGAGAAAGAAGTAAAGGCAGAAGACACAACGGGAGATTGAATTGTAGACAGAGTGAGCAGGTGGGAGGTTAAGAATTTCTATTTCATTATCGTTGAACCAATTTATCGTTGCGCTATTGTTATCTAGCTGGGTTGAGGTGGCGCATCGACGGAATGGTTTGCGCGTTGCACAATTAACCCGGTGACCTGAGTCCGATTCCCGGTCGTGACTAACAAGGGAACACGAGTAAATGTGTTTGTGTGTGTGTGTGTACGTGTGCTTGTGTGCATCTGTATACACATGCATGCACGTCTGTTTGTATGTGCAGATGGATTTCAGTGCTAGGGTGTCTCGTGGTCAACTTAGCATTTTGTAAACATGAACACGATAAAGCCAAAACGCGCCCGGGTCTGGTTCTGGAAATACCAACCCTTCGCACATTGGGTGCTGCTCGTTAGCAACACCTGCCTTAACAGCCTGCGGAGGCTATACGGGGAATCTTCATATTTGATGTGTACGTGTGTGCGTACTCCAACGGTAGAATAGTGGTTCGTGCACGACGTTACGAACAAGGTGGCCTAAGTTTAATTCCCGAACACGGCTAACGCCACCCCTCCCCCTTCCGTGCCGTACAGGTATTAATATATGCTCACCTGCAGAACTTTTCCCAAAAGCCGATATAACACTATATGTTTGTATGGATGTGTCTTCGTGTGTGTATCTGTGAGCGACCCAAGTTTAATTCCCACTCACGACCAAAAACAGTGGCGAATATTTTGACCGGTCCTCAGCCTCCACAAGGCCTCAAATGAGTACCTGGTGCATTGTGTAAAACATCACCACTGGGGAGACAAAGGCGGCTGGACGTAGGGCTGGCCACCCACCCCCTCGTGTGCCGTGCCGGCCTTCATATGTGCTCGCTCACAGCACTTGCCCCGACAGTCTATTAAGGCTATGTATGTAGAACTTATTTCGCACTGTACGTAGCCAACCGTGCTAATCGGAGGTGCGGGGGAAGGACAGCAAACTAAACACACAAAGCAGTTGGAAAGAAATTAGTTTTAAAATCTATATTTACAAGTTCACAGCTCCAGTGGATTCCTATTATAAGGAGAAAGAGCGTTCCAGACGGCCGCAGAAGCGCATCCGAAAGCGCACAATACGGGAGATCTTTGTCTGCGTCATCTACGAGTATGAAACAGCACCCCCCCTTCGAACGCCGTGCCGGTCATTGTAGGTGCTCCTCCAAACAGTAAGCTACACGGGCATTTTCTTGGTTCTTTCGGTAAAGTCACGTAGAATGGAAATAATAAAATAATAAAAATAAAACATAACAAAATAATTCTCACGATGTTTCGGCCACAACACAAGCAGCCATCCTCAGGTGACGAACAGGTCTGTCTTATCGACAGAACAGGTCTGTTTCCTCGACAGACCTGTTCTTCACCTGAGGACGACTGCTTGCGTTGTGGCCGAAACGTCGTGATAATTATTTTATGTTTTATTTGTATTATTTTATTATTTCCATTCTACGTGACTTTACCGAAAGAACCAAGAAGATGAATCCCTGCAGTCACGAAAGCTTTAAACCGAAATTTACACGGGCATTCTTCGTCTTTGTGTGCGCGCGCGTGTGTATGTATGTATGTGCGTCCCTTTTCACACGCTCACCCCTCGGCCACTTTGTTGAAACATTGGTGCGCGGTCTCAGGCGTGAGTTGCAGCTGAGAGAGGATGCGCTGGAAATCCGGCTCGTAGCGTCGGTTAATGTCGTCTCCCAGGATAGCCAGCTGCCGCCCGACGTGCATGGACGGGCTGCAGACACACAGTATCATTATCATACAAATCAACAATAGGATCATCAGCATCAATAGCAGCAGCAGCAGCTTCTTCGATTACACCCTCACTGTCATCATCAATCGTGTTATCATAAATCATATTACTGGTATTAACGGCACCACCGTTAACGGCATCATTGATAGGATAGTCAACAGTACTATCTTCAGCATGAGCAGCAACAGCATCATCAGCAGCATAATCTTCGTTTCAACATTAGTGGCATCATTATCAGCAATATCTTCAGCATCAGGAGAAGCAGCATCATCAGCAATATTATATCATCAACAGCATCACTGACATTATCACTATCATAAAAAAGGGTCAATAATTTAACACTCAGGTAACAGATGCAACTTAGAAAGCAAAACAAGAAACGTAACTGGAGTTTGGCAGGATATCAAGCTAGCACCTCCGATTAACACGGTTGGCCACATACTGTGCGAAAGAAGTTCAACATGCGTGCATACATACAGATGGACAAAATTAACAAGGTAATGAAGGCCGATGGAGGGAAGGAGGAAGAAAAGTAGACGGAAGATGAGATGGAGGAACAAGAATTTAAACTAGATTTGAAGCTTTCGTGACTGCAAAGCAGAGGTGGCAACCGGGTACCCGATACCCGTACCCGATACCCGTAGCCGGCTGGGTACGGGTAGCCGTTTCTGACCCTGGTGCGGCCGGGTACGGGTACGGGTAGGCCGTAAGTCACTGGTGAGTCACTGTTTGTCACTCATTTCCCAACGTCTTGTCTCTTCTCACAATTCAAGTTCCTAGAATCAACCCACCCGCGCCTGCAACATGGCTTCATCTCAGAGGTCGCAATCGGGTACCCGTACCCGTACCCTACCCGATACCCGGTCGGGTACAGGTAGAGCCAGGTATTGGGTAGGGTACGGGTACCCGATTGCGACCCTGGTGTGGCCGGGTACGGGTAAGGAATCAAAACCCGTTTGCGATCTCTGCTGCAAGGATTCATACTGTTAGGTTTTTTCTGGTAAAGTCACGTAGGTAAAAATAAATAACAGTAAATTAAGCTGTGACGGTCCCACCTGATGACGGAGACTTGTGTTGCCTCCGAAACGTCGGGATTTATTATTTTATTTCTATTTTTATTTATTATATTTTATTTATTTTTACCTACGTGACTTTACCAAAAAAACCTAAGAGTAAGAACTTAAACTTTTTTATTTTATTTTACCAGATCAGGCCCACTGAGCTACACAGCTCTTTTTCACATGCGATCTGGCCACGAATGATAGCGCAACAAAAGTGGCTTATCGCGTGGAAAATTATAACAGCAGCTAGATTGACCCAGAGAAAAATCCACACGACCACGGGGAGAGACATGCAAACTCAAAATATACAGGAGTCAAGGTCGGGATTCAACCCACGGGCTCCTGTATACTAGGCAAGGTATTAAACTTCCGCACCTCCAAATTGGCATGGTTGGCTACGTACAATGCGAAAGAAGTTCAACACACACACACACACATATATATATAGAATATCACACCACCACAGAGTATTAATCATAAGAAGGCAGGTGACGGATCAGCGGGTGTACCTGAGTGGATTCTGCTGACACTCCATGATCTCGGGCATGGCCGGTGTGAAGAGACCGTTCTCGGCATCGTGCTGAACTTCGGTCTGGAAGCGGTGGTATGCGTAGCTACGGAACACATCCTCCGCTTGCTGGGTCACACTCTCCTCTGGCACGGGGCGGGGATCAGACGCGGGGAAATATTTATTATGAGCAGAAGCGTAGCTGTCATCGCAATCATCACATACGTCAAACGTAGCATCACTATCGTCACCGTCGTCAAGTGTTAAACGAAGCATTACTGTCATCATTATCGTCATCAACACCATCGCTATCATTCATTGAATGCGCTTTTTACTTTGGAGGTCAGTAGCTGCGCTTTATGGGAAGTCAACATCGCATGTAACACGTGTTTCATGTGCAACGAGACGGAATGCTTTGATGTTGCTTTGATGTTGCCTGCCGGCCTAGGCGCCCTTGAAAAGCAGCTTCTTAGCGCAATGGACTTTACTCTTACAATAAGCTTCTGTTTATGATCAAGGGATTTATCACTGCTGCTGCTGTTGTTGTTGCTGGTGGGGTCATTACCGGTGTCCGGCAACAGGGTGGACGGACGGCGTGTTTTCTGGAACGGCGGCGTCGGTGGCGGGAAAAACCCATCGTCCCCATCTCCGTCGCCTCCACTCGCCATTTCACGTCTTGAGACCGGGACACACCAGGGCACACTGGGGACAAGGGAGGTGGGGGGGGGACAGGGGTGATACGGTGAGACGTGCACAAGTGCGAGACGCACATGCATACAAAGTCAGACAAAACAGAGGTTGACATGGCAACAAGGAAGAAAGAGTCTTGGGGCAAATGTGGACAGAGACAAAGGGGACAGGAGGATGATACCCACACGGAAACACGGGGAAATGGGACACGCACCAATAAACAGTCGCCACTAGGCGGCGGTGATGTCACCATGGTGCTTGTGCAAGACTCTGGGAACTTTGAAGCTCACACACAGGGACTGAGGCACGCGATGGGGGGGGAGGATACGCATAGGGTAAAAAAAACAGGAACTTGAGGACAGCAAGGCATAGGGGTCGTGAGAATGTGTAACTTGATAATGCAAAGTAACTTTCCTCAGGAAGAACATTATCAATCAGCGCGTATTGTCGGCTACGCCGTACAGATCGCGAAACACGAGGATCGATGAACGAAGAAGTTGCAAGGAAGCGTAGAGGTCGGTTGGGGTTAGAGGCGTGCTCGGAATTAGTGAGAAAGCGGCAGAAAGAGGAACAGGCACCGAAAGAGAACCACGTGGACCGGGGGACATTTAATTAGGGACCACAAGAACCGCGAGGAAAGGAAGTTGTCCAGGGCAGGAAGCATCATAATGAAACTTAAAAAAAACATTTTATTTTACCATGTAAGGTCCACAGATAGCTCTCTTTCAGAAGCAACCTGGCTAACACCAATGATTGCCCAACAAAAGGACTTATCACGTGGGAATTTATAGCACACTAAATACTCTTTAAGTGCACGTTTAAAAATGTGTACGGGAAAAAAAACCAGAGGATCCGGGAGAAAAATCCACGCGACCACGGGAAAAGAGAGACACCGCAAACTCCAAATATACAGCAGGCGTCAGGACAGGGCCCGAACCCAATGACCTCCTGTATACCAGGCGAGGTGGTTAACATCTCCTAGCCACCGTGGTGGTGATGATGATGATGAAAAACGCAAACTCCAAATATACAGCAGGCGTCATGGTCGGGATCGAACCCATGACCTCCTGTCTACCAGGCGAGGTGGTTAACATCTCCTAGTCACCGTGATGATGATGAGAAACGAAAAGTCCAAATATACAGCAGCAGGCGTCAGGGTCGGGATCGAACCCACGACCTCCTGCGTACCAGGCGAGGTAGTTAACATCTCACAACCATCCGGTTAGGGGGGGCAGAGAAGAGGAAGAAGATGAAGCGACGAAATCAGGATGGTGGTAACGTTTGTCACGTAAACAGAAAATTCGTTGCGAATACAGCACACCGATACAGCGGGTTTAACGACACGTTTGTATTCACGCGATCTAACCAAAAAAAACCTGTATTATGGATAATATTGATCGCGAAAGCCTTCGTGTTAAACTCATATCGTTGTTTGTATTGATTGTCGCTGCCCCCTACTGGACATATGTGGGGAAAAGCAAAAAAAATATTTGTAGCTCATCGGATTTCCCCCAATTCTGACATTGTATCTATAAGCGGGACTTACTAATGAAGACACCCGCTACAATTTTTTCTCTCGGATGCGATTGGGGCGATGATTGGCCTGCTTGGCACTTTTGCCTTTCCTCCGAGACATTCCACATTCCGGGGGCAGGGCTCAGTTTGTCCAACAAGGCAACCGCAATAGTCACTTTGACCTTCAAAACAATGCCTCGGTAAAGTGGGCATTGGTAGTAAAGCATCGTAGTCAATCGATTGAATGTTTGTTTTCTTACTTCACGTGCCTGCATGGCCTCCTAAACAAAGTAGGCATCGGCGTGCATTACAGTTAATCGATACAACTTTATTTTATGTGCCAATATCGTCCCTTAATAAAGTAGGCATTAGTAGTAATCATTAGACAATCGATACAACTTTATTTTATGTGTCAATATCGTCCCTTAATAATGTAGGCATTAGTAGTAATCATTACAGACGATCGATACAACTTTATTTTACTTTACGTGCCAATAATCGTCCCCTAATAAAGTAGGCAGTAGTAATCATTACAGCCAATCGATACAACTTTATTTTACTTTACGTGCCTATATTGTCCCCGAATAAAGTAAGGCGTTGGTAGTAAATCATTGAAGCAGACCGGGCACGGTAAACAGAGGAGATAATTCGCGTACAAATTGCAATAACAATTATTATTAAACACATTAATGAGTTTTAAGGTGGAAAAAATATATACTATAACGTCAGATGGGTAAGGGCGTTGTTATAGGACCTTTAGACACCGTGTATACATGTAAACCTGTGTAGTAAGTTGTTTCATAGTAACAGTTGTGTAATACTCTGCGTCTATTATTGTGTTTAACACGTCGGCTTTGTGTGTTTGCTCCAACACAACCGGTGTTAGTAACGAATTGGCACGTTTCGTTTACGCGACACACCTTTTACTAATCGTGTCGGGTTTAACAAACACATTTATATTTACGCGATCGAACCCCCCCAACAAAACTGTAATATGGATTAGTTTGTGTTGTTTAGCGCTTTTGTTAATGTTTTTCTGCGGGCAAAAGCCTTCGCAAGGCCGCGTTGTTCACGGGGCTTGTTTGACCATACTTCACCACGGTGGTAAGTGCGGTAATACATCCGTACAACGCACTTTAACTCTAACTCTATGTACACACACAGTGGTTTATCACACCGATAAATATACACAAGCATAGCATTATGGCTACGTTAAGAAATACACGCCAGTATACACATCTCACAGCGATCCAAACCGCTTTGAAATGTACTTAAGTTTAAAAACATCTTCAGAGACGTGAACATTCGCTCGAAAGATACACACAAAAGACTTTTATGCCCCCCCCCCCAAATAAACTAAAATGTAACAAGTTTCATTATTTACCTCAGTTTCTCTTCAAGTTCCGACAACAGCGTCTTCTTCTCAAATCGACCACCAACAACAACCGATAATCGCCGTTAAAAACACGGAATGTCACACAAGGAGATGTATCTATAAAACACAATCACTAAACTGAGGTAGGTTAGGTAGGGGGTTTGTTAAAAGTTAAAACTTTTAACCCTCTTACAAATAGCCGCAACGCCTCACGAGACAAGAGGTGGACAATCTAGGCCGGACACTCTCAACGAAAACCGTAAAACGGATAAGCCGGGATACACCCCTCGCCCCGCCCCTCACTACCACAGTGTCCGGCACGTGACCGCGCGGGCAGCCAATGAGCGCGCGGGCAGCCAATGAGCGCGCGTGCACCGCCCTATGCTTATCCAGACTATGCAATAAAAACGAGTGGTGGGAGAGGGGGTGGCGGTTAACTTGGCCATGTTTTTTTGGCGGGACCGTTTCCTTGAGTGACGTCACCACCGTCGCCGCCCCCCCCCCGGGGGGGGGGTCGGGGGGGGGGGGGGCGGCGGGGGGGGCGCCCCCCCGGGATGATCTCAGGGGATGACGTCACCGCCGTCGCCGCCCCCCCCCCGCGATGATCTCATTGGGTGACGTCACCGCCGCGTCGCCTCTGCCCCTCCCCCCCGCGCCTGGCGATGATCTCATGGGCCGACGTCACCGCACGTACAGCGGGCGTTGGGCTATTTATAGACGGGTGTTACGTCATCGCTGATGACGTAACTATGACTATGGTGGTCTCTACTATCCACTGCTAGATGACTGTGGTGGTCTCTATCCACTGCTTCAAGTTAATTTATTAGGTGTAGCCCTGTGAGCCATTCGGCTCTTGAATCGGGTGCAACCGCAACAAACAAAAAAAGAAAAACATGAACAAAAAACATCTTAAAGTGACTAAGTTCAAGTTCATTGATTAGGTGTAGCCCTGTGAGCCATTCGGCTCTTGAATCGGGTGCAACAGCAACAAAAACATGAACAAAAAACATCTTAAAGTGACTATGTGACTGAGTGCAAACAGAAAATCCAAGAAAAGACAGCAAAATATTGCAGAAAAAGCACCGTGCACCAAAACTGTGTGCAAAAATCCCAGTGGGATGCAAGTCAAACAACAACAACAACCACAAGACAACTTAGATTAAGGCCATCAGTCTAACTCTGTTCTACAACAAACAAACATGGCCAAACCGAAAAACTTTTCGAAAATCACCAAAATAAAGCCATGAAAGCAATGAAACAGTGATCACTGCTGGATGAAGGACCCCGTCAATTTCCATCCGACCATCACCACGAAAAACAACGGCCAATCAGTTTCAAAGACAACGCATTTATTATCAGAGTGTGTGTTTTGTTTGCATTCTGACCACAAGTACTGTAGTTAATGCAGACATGAGTCCTTGTCAAAAGGTTTCAGGTTGGTGTTTTAACAACTTAACACAGCTGTTTTGTTGCCAGAAAAAAGGGGAAACCCCCATTGTCACATGAAGCTGTTTTTGTCAGAGATATCCAGGAGGGGCACGGGGTAAGAGAGTGCTTTGAGAAGCATTTAGATCGAGTCGCATGCTTTCGCACCGTACATAGTGCAATCTAATTAGCCACGGTTGGACTATGTACGGTGCGAAAGAAGTTCAACGTGGATACATAGACTCACATAGAGACCCATAGACTCAGAGAGACTCGTAAACTCACACAGAGACTCATAGACTCGCACAGAGACCCATAGACTCACACAGAAACTCGTAAACTCACACAGAAACTCGTAAACTCACAAACAGACCCGTAAACTCTCACAGAGACCCATAGACTCACACAGAGACCCATAGACTCACACAGAGACTCGTAAACTCACAGACACCCATAGACTCACACAGAGACCCATAGACTCACACAGAGACCCGTAGACTCACACAGAGACCCGTAGACTCACACAGAGACTCATAGACTCACACAGAGGTACCCATAGACTCACACAGACACTTCATAATACCCTAGAGTCATGTGCATTAATCCTGTAATAATTTGTAAAATCAAGCATAAGCTTAAAAGTGAGCCGAAATTTCATCAGGCTGAGATGTTAGCAGAAGGTAAGGCTGCTAACACGTTAATGACAGGAGAGGATGCATTTTTTAAATCTTTTATATTAAGTTCACTTGCGCGCTTGCTTGCTTGCTTACGACCGTGCAAATCTTTCGGTTATTTTTTAACCCACTTCCCGTGATCCAATCGAGCTGATATTTTCCACACAGACTCGTTGTGCGTTACAATTACTTTTTGTGAAAATTTTTTCCAAAATTTTACACTTCTTAGGACAAAAATATTATATTTAATTACCAATTGCTTAATGGTGGCATGCAATCATCTGACCCATAGGTGGCAGCCATCTCAAGCCAGAGGACGAGAGGACTCTAGCCGCCACGCATATAAAGGATTTATAGTGAAAAACTTTGTTTTTACGGGTACATTTTTTCGAATGTTTGGTTGGTGTGGTAACGTTGGGCTGCGGTGAGAATGGTTGGCCCAACGTTGAGGGAACGTTGGGATGTGGGTAGAATGGTTGGCCCAACGTTCCACCTTTAATGATTGTTGAGTTCTGCCAACAATAACTGGGCCAAACATTTTTTTCTTGTAAAGAACGCATGAAGTTATAGGATTGCGAAATACTGTTTGCGTGTGACTAATGTGTTAAAAATAAACGTGGGTGATGACACTTTTGTAATCTCACAAACACAAACACATGAGCTCATTCGCTTGATAGCGGTGAG
>JAAXLI020001850.1:0-15367 GCA_014621495.2 Entosphenus tridentatus
CCCCCCCCCCTAGGTGCGTGACGTCATTTATGGACGGCCCCTTATTTCAATCCTCCACTGCTTTACAAGGGGTCGTGGAAGTGATTTAAAACCACACTTTTACCGGGCCGGTCAGTGTCGCTTGAAGACTGTGAGCACAATTGCTTTTCCCTGCACTGCCATCTGCTGCCCACAACGTGCCCCTGTCCCCGTAGCACGCGAACCGACCCAGGGCTCGTGTTCAACTCGGCAGCGGTTATGTATACATTGCAAGTGGTTGGTCCGATACACTTATCCAGATAGCAACATGCAATCAGGGCGAATGAAAGGAGCCTCGTCACATACATTTAACCTATTCTTGGTTCTTTCGGTAAAGTCACGTAGAATGGAAACAATAAAATAAAAAAATATATAAAACAATACAATTCTCATCATGTGTGCTTCACACCTGATGATGATTGCTTGTGTTTCAGTCGAAACGTCGTGATAATTTTATTGTTTTATATTTTTATTATTTTATTGTTTCCCTTCTACGTAACTTTACCGAAAGAACCAAGAATATGAATCCATGCAGTTACGAAAACTTTAAATAAATAAAAATACATTTAACTTGTATGTGTGTGTGAACCATTGCGCCAGCAATATTGTCCGAGCTGCATCGACGTTCACCGAGATGTTTTGCCAATTCCGAATGAGCGAGAATTTATACAGGTGGGAGGAAACCGGAGGACCCGGAGAAAACTCACGCAACGCAAGTGTGGCAACGGGTGGACGTTCATCCACTTGCTGTACTGCCATCTCCTGGGAAGCCAGGGTATGGGGATCACGACACCCATGGGAAGGGTATTTCATGACGTTTGTACGATCCACCCACCCTCACACCTCCACGCAGTGCTCGACTACAGATTGTCAAGCAATAACCATCTCAAACCATTCTGTTGTACAAACGTGAGTTTATTAAGAGCTACAGCATACAGAATGGCGATGTTTTTACACAATTTAATATTTTGGTCTCCTGCAGTCCCATATTAAATGCACTCAAGTCTTGAGTGTCCCGCAGCGATATAACACATTGCAGACAATGAGGTTTTGACCATTTATCGAAACAAGCTCAATTTTTGTGTTAACATATTTCAGGAGTAAACCCACACCGACTAAAACAAGAACCCATATTTTTAAAGCAGACGGGGCAATATGATACGTGAATAGGGGTGCACGTTTTATAAACACCAAAAGTGTCATGTCAAACAGCACAAACATTCACAAATAAATTGTGCATTTCCGACATTATACACTTAATCACAAAGTACTTGGAATCGCACACAAAAAAATGCCACATCTAAAAACCAATGGCGCGCGCGCACACACACAATTAGTGTCACTCAGTAAACACTTCGATTAAGGCAAAGGCGAATCATGTTACAGGCTACCGGGCCTAAACAAGTGTAAGCCGCATAGGCCCAGTCAGATCACACGTCTAAGCTGGGCTTCTCATAAACAGCATTTATTCTGGGATATGGCCATAGATGATGGGTGTTGCTCAATTCTCTACCAGCACACAACACCAGTCTAATTCCTCTCGACACCACCGTGATCGGCCAGGGGCAACTCACGTTGTTTAAGTGCCCCTTACCATTAAGGGGCATGTATGCCAAAAGATCCACACACTACACGTATGATTTGAGAAATGCTAGGCCTGATATAATTTAGCTTGATCGTGTTTTGCTAACAATGTTAATAAATGCGCATTTGTGTTAGTCAAGCTCTTTCATCGTGGGAGTTGCAATTGCAAGCACAATGTTCAAGTCAAAGGCATCGCCTCGCGTTTCAAGTGTATTTTGTTTCACGAGGTGAGAACTCGAAGAGACCAGGATAGTCTCATTTGCAAGAGTGACCTGGGGCAGAAATCTGCCAATGATTGCTATGTATAGTCCAACATGAGTACAGAAGCCATATGGAATGTTACGATAACGTTGAATCATAACACACATTATGATGTACACAACACAAAGCTAAGCTCTTGTATTTAAATATCTACTGATCAAATAGTTTGAGAAGAAAAAACAGCGATATTGTATGCTACAATATATTACCGTGTCTTGCATTTTATATTGGCATGCAGTAATGTTAAAAATATATACTTATGTACTAGTTTAGTATCTTGCAACGTAAATTAAAAAAGCCAATACTTTAAGAAAAATATTCTATCATACGTGGCTGAAGTGTTGGGAAACACAGCTAAGTTAGACTTAAAAAAGAAACAACTTTAAACAAAATGGAAAATTAAAGTATATTTGTTGATATGGATGCAAAGATGTCGAACTTAAAAGAGTGAAAGCAAACATTTAATGTTTAATGTTCCTAAACATCATTATATGGGCCGAGCAACTGCAATTGTTGCAAGCGATTTATGATTTACATTGTAAATGAAAATCACATTATGGAAACATACCCATCTCAAAAACAAAACAAAAAATAAAGCCACCTTGCTCCCCTTTCCACTGACGAGAAGAACTAATTCCTTGACGTGTTCAAATTTACACATTAACTCCCAAACTCGAATTCCCATTATTTTACCTCGGCGTTCACCACGAATGCATAAAATAATTACCAAATTCGATGGCACAATATTTGTATTTGAACAGAAGATGAGTGGACAGCTCAATGATGGAGAATTAAATAGAAATCGAAGTATAAACGAAATGCCGCAACTGCCAAAATAACCTCTCCTTGATTGCACAAATGTTGAAACTGTGCACATGTCAAGCCAATATCATCTTTACATCAAATGCAAAATGTTTGTAAATCTCTTGACATAGCAGCCATTCCAAAATAAATGAAGTTCTGTCGTCTGTAAAATTGCATGACGAATGCATTTTTTAACAACGCTTCATCTTCGTACGATTCAATTGTAAGTTACGTCAATAAGAGCGGAACGCTGTGCCAATAGTTCACTGGAGGTTGTGCAACTTGAAAGAGTATTACGTGTGTTAAGTCTGCTTGTGCATGCGAGGTGTGCGGTCAAATGACTGCAAAGGGAATCGTAGAGGAAGGGATTTCAGTTTAAATAACTTCACAAAAGTGTTGATGCCAGCACACACAACATAACGCATATGTTATGAAGTGGAAATAAAAACATAATGATAACTGCTTCAGAGGCCAAATCCATATTGGTATTTGTCAGTGTGTGCATGCTGTGTGGTGTCATTCACTCCGGTGGTAGTTTCCATGCTTCCGCCTGCATTATTACTTGGCGAGCTTATTGGATAACCAGTCCAGCCCCTCGCACAGCCCTGTTCCCTGGGGGGCGCATGTCGCTTGCACAAACCACTGTTGGGACAAACAGATGCATACACGCACAAAAAAACAGATGTATACTTTTGGAACCTCATTTGCCAGTAAAAAATATGATAATTGTTTTTTTACCCTTCTATCTGGCAACAAAACTGACACCTTTTTTTTTTTACAAGGAGTGCGCCTTTTGGCATCATCTGGTCCAACCCATGTGAGACTAGGCTCTAAGGAAAGCTGCCTCAGGTGTGGACCAATCAACTTCAAGGACAGTGCACATTATCAGAGTTATGTTTTTTTTTGCATTATGACTGCAGGTATTGTGGTCTATGCAAACATGACTCCTTGTAAAAAAAAGGTGTCAGTTTTGTTGCCAGATAGAAGGGTAAAAACCAATTATAAGATGTATACTTTCCAAACTAGTCCTTACTGACATGGCACAACGCGTCCAGGTGAGAGTCCACTTACACGCAATAGCATATTAACAATCTATCATGCTATTAACAATACAAAAGTACATTAACAATTGTGGATTGAGGTGTGACACTGGCACAGGTTGACATTCTTACAAATAGCCTACAGCCCATCAAGGACGGGTGTATTGCAGTAAATCTAAAATATTAAATCGAAAATAAAATTCCACTCCTGATTATTGAGGGGGGGGGGGGGGTGCTCCATGGAGTGACGTCACCCACCCATGATTATTAATGATGGCATTACGGAGTTCGCGTGACATCAGGGTTCTGCCTTTTATTATATTATAAGAATGCTGTGACAAGATTTTCCATGCCGACCCAACAGAGTTTGCATCACTTTGGGAAAAAAGACAACTGTAAATGACGGGTTGAAGGCATGTGAAAGATGAAATACCTCCCTTGAAAGGAAGATTGGAGGATTAACAATTTGAATTAAAACATTAGCATTTAGATTGTGGTGTCAAAATAAGGAAGGCGGCAAAACCCACCAAAATGTATTCTTTTACAGGCTTGTGTCAAAGTTGAACCAACCCATTTCTGGGGCGTGTGCAGGAGGCAGAAAGGAGGGGGCTGGAGGAGGGAGGGGGTGAGAGAACTCACGGCACGGTTGCGCAGTCCGTGCAGACCCAGCTTCTCCGTGAGCTCGCCGATGGCCATGGCGTTGGGCAGGTCCTGTTTATTTGCCAACACCAGCAGCGCGGCGTCCTTCAGGTCGTCCTCTTGCATCTGGAGCGAAACGCGCGCACGGTGTCACGGTCACAAACACCACGAGAAGCGGCGATCCAGGAGACGCACAGGCCGCGGCCGTCAAGTAGTGACTAATCCCATATCTGCATTTTCCATAAATATGCAAAATTCCTCTTGATATGCAAATTCCTTTGTCAAGGCGCCCTTCCCCCTCTAACCCAGCTTAAATATACGCTGCCAAGCTTGGTCATGCTCATTCAGACGCTGTCTTTCCGACAGACCTGTTCTGTTCTTCACCTGAGGACGGCTGCTTGCGTTGTGGCTGAAACGTCGTGAGAATTGTATTTTATTATGTTTTATTTTAATTATTTTATTATTTCCCTTCTACGTGACTTTTCCAAAAGAACCAAGAAGATGAATCTATCTCTGCAGTCACGAAAGCTTTAAATCAAAATTTTACATCCGAGGGTATTAAACTAAACTATTTAAATTTTACCAGTTAAGGCCCACCAGGATATATAGCTCTTTTTCAGAAGCGACCTAGCCACAAATGATAGGTTTATGAAGTGACTTATCATGTGAAAATGTATTACAGCCAAATGCTCTAAACGTATGTTTTCGAAATGTGGAGGGAAAAACTGGAGGACCCAGAAAAAAATGCACGCGACCACGGGGAGAACACAGAAACTACAAATATTCAGGTGTCAGGGTCGGGATAGAACCCACAGTCTCCTGTATAACAGGCAAGGTAGTTAATAGCCACCGTGGTGCCCCACGCCATCAGCTGCCCAAGCTGCTGGTATGTTTTTAAAACGCATTCATCTCAAATGTTAAAAGATGCCACGGCTTGTTAATTTGCAATTAGACTCATATGGATGGGTAAACAGACTGTTTTACTTATTGCATGGATGGACACGTTAGTACAAAATAAGTGCTATTAATCAACATGAATGTGACTGAACATTACATGACATTTAGGGTGCACCGAATTGCACGTATTACTGGAATATGCAACGAGATATTACGATGAATTCTGATCCAAAAACAGACCTTTTTTAACGTATTTATTCATTAAATTGGCAATCTCGTTTTCCTCCCTCTTTCTGTTTCTTCTGCCTTTCTTTACCTCCCGCTATCTCTGTTTGGGGTTTTCTTCTGCTTTCTCTTTGTCTCGGTCTCTCTTCATTACCAGGCCGCAGTGTTCATGTGACTATGGTGGGCATCGCATATTTGTTTTGGCTACAATTTGTCCAACACAAACATTAAAACACAGCCGCATTTGGAGAAATCACAAGGCATTGGAGAGATTCAGCGTACCCCAAAATGACAGTTCACAGATTAAACTTGTATTGGCAATTATATTTCTTCAACACTTTCTTTCAATCACGCTTCCCAACGCTGTGAATTATGGCAGTGTCTTATTAAACAATGCAACACATCAATGTTATATAAACCCGCACACATCAAGGGTATATAAATACATTTTAACAGACTACATATATGATCGCCATGTAAAATTACAGGTATTGGGTTAGAAGGGCCACCACTGTTCAAAACTTTTCACTCCACAATGTGTAAGCTGCATTGTTACCAAGACAAGACTCCCAGTGGGGTGCCATGAGTCACGAATGAGGCAGAGGCGTGTGGGACCATTAACATACAGGTCTCGATGTATGGCGCCCTAGCAAGGATTACATGTGTAACGACGACCGACACATGTTCTTCACTTTACTAAGAGCCTTTAATTGTGGACACGAACTCTTCTTCAAGCGTGAACTTCGTCTTATTTCCAACCGTCCCTTCCCCTTGTGCTATCCCTTTCTTATATCTTTCGAGCCCCCTTTCTCGAAGGTTCCCTTCACCCTACCTCCCTCAGCCCATCCCCGTCCTCCTCCTCCGATGGTTGTCAGTCGACCCTCGCTTCTCACCTTTTACGTTTGTATTTCTTCTTCAAATCACTTAAATTCTCTGCCTCCAGCCAATCGTGTCAGGCTTCCCCGCACCAATCAGAGGCCTCGATTCACTCCCTGACTGTCCGTGTTTGCACGCGCACCATGTTAGGTAAGCGGTCTGTCGTTTCGGTCTTTATGCGGGCAATTGCCGTGTTAGAATCTAGGAAATAAATTAAGCGGCAGGTGCCCTTTGAATCCACAATCATTTGTATGGAATAAAATGGCTATGCCCGTGTGTAACGTGCATATCGATAATGGATTTACATTCAGTCGCAGACACATGATTGAATACAAATAATTTGATTGTTGGAGCATTATGGATTAAAGCATATATAGCATAAAATCAGAATTCTGTTGCGCCAACACATTATTATTTAGTCCATCAGCTTATTGGTTTAAGACCAATATATTTTGAGACCCATGAGGTCCAAACAATTCCAGAGTTTTATGTAAAGAGATGCTACTGGCATAATACTGGTCTGGAGAGCTAATAGGCCAAGGGAGAAAAACAGAATTGTACTTATATGTGGAGACACAGGAGACAGTTCTGCTTATATATGCATAACGTGTACACATGACGGTTTGCTTTGTACAGGAATCCCGTTGACTGTGCAAGAAGCTCCAAGCGATGGACCTACCATCTTCTGCAGTTCTTCAGCTGCCTCCTGTATGCGCTCACGGTCATTGCTGTCCACCACAAAGATGAGTCCCTGCATGACAACGAGGCAGATGACAGCAATTGAAACGACAACGCATTTGCAATGTGTGCCGAGCGTTTGTTTACAGTGGGCAGTGGCATGGCATCACATCCTAAAATAGAGGACCCGGTGTTATTTTCAAAGGTCAATGTGCCGATTTGATTATGTCTCAGCAGTGTGCCGTCACTGGCAGCACGCCTTTCTAATGTCACAGGACCAGCTAATATGTATGGACAATAGCAATTTAATTAAAAAGTTAATAAACAGGAACATTAAACCATTCCCTGTCAAAATGTGTGTGCTTCACTAAATTATTACCCACTTAAGTGCAATTCATAAATGTAAAGCTTATCACACAAAATGCATGAGAATTTAGCACATACGGTAAAATGTGGAAATATTAGAGGTTCCTTCGCCATAAAATTCGGTCGAACACAAGCCGTGTTGCAGTATCTGGCCGGACTAAAATCAAGTGAATGTGCAGCCGAGTACTGAGCGCCACAGGCGTTGGAGTCAAGTGACCAAAACAAACTCGTAGAGCAATTAAAATAAGCGGCACACTCTTACACAAGTAACAATAACTGGAGGGGGGCACTTGTTAAATAGGCCATGGAGTGGTGATAAGCTCCACTAAGCTAAGTGGCGTACAGCGTTGGTATTAAAGTTGGAAGAAAGTAACTGCATGTTGTGTTTATTTTTCTTTGTTTACTCACAAATTATGCATTTAAGTACGGTAATTAGGCAAATTTGAAGTCTGGCTCTTCATGGCCTGCCAAGTCCCATGCTTGTAATGCACAACTACATTCAAGGAACGTGGCAAGGACCCCCCCCCTTGCGCATCGGATCTGAAATGTCGCACTTTTGGCGAATGCCAAAGGGAACGTTCGAAAATGGATTGTAAGTAAAGGTGCAGCCATGCAATTGCTTGCTCACCATGCCACTACTCCACTACGGCCTCCACTAGAATAAGCTTGTGAGCCCCTCTTGATGGCATTGATGTCCTACTCTTGCACACGAGCCAGGCGTCTTGGATGAGGTGTGTACCCACACTTAACACCAACTACGATCTGTCAATCGACTGTGGTGTACACATTTATGCTGCTGGGTGGAGAGAGTTAGAGGTTTAAAAAACACTTGAACATTGTTTCAAGTGCCATGCAGTTGTCTCAAGGCCAGTGGGCTAACCACTGCACCTTGGCATCATCCCGGATTACAGAATAGTCTTGCGAAACAAGTAAATTCATCTGAATCTTGACTTAAAACTTTCGTGACTGCAGGAATTCATATTCCGTAAAGCCACGTAAATAGATATATATATATATTTTTCTATCTACGTGGATTGAAGGAAATACCCAAAGAATATAAATAAATCTGATCTATGAAAAAATTGTGTTTGTACAATACAGACTAGTTCATTGACAAGCACAACAGCACCTTAAACATACTAAAGCAGATTAAAATTAATACATAACGTGGCCCACGGATAAATGGGCTCACCCCTGCTGCATACTCAATGGAACAGTGTGCCTGTGTTTTCAGATTTTTTTTTTTAAGCATTGAATTACACCGCAATTAGCTTAAAGCATTAGCACTGCTGCAGTCATCAAGGTCTGGAATTATCACAAGTTATAAGTACAGGTGTCTTTTAAAAACTTACAATCCAAATAACGTAATGGTGGGACATTTATGCAATTCCAGTTAGCAACACTCACGGAGCAGGCATAATAGCACAATGGTTAAATTAAAATAAATCCTACGTGTGCTAGATTAAGCAATGCGTTGTTCATTAAAAACAAATAGAAAACATATTTACGTTTCAATGGTAAGGAATAACATAAAATAAGATTCACAACAAATGCTTCCAACACTTAATGACGAAGAATGAAAATCATTTCTTTAGAAGCGCTTTTTGTGTCGAGTTTATTGTCCTTTCCCCGCACCTCCGATTAGCACAGTTGGCTACGTACGGTGCGAAAGAACTTCAACATACATACATAAAAGATGTGATCTAAAACAACTAAGTAAAAATGTAAAAAATCGAGAATCTGAGGCCTTGCTATCCAGATACACACACGTGTGGTGTTCTCATTGTCTTCCTTGGATTCAATCCATACCTCACTTAAAGGTCAACTTACTGCATCCTAAATATCACTGCAGATTTGTGAATGTTACAGTTTTAAATATATTAACTACCGTAACTCTTTTCTACAGCTAAAGACATAGCAAAGCAATATTTAGCAAAACATTTTAAACTCAATAAAACACAGTTCACACAGACCACACGAAAAAACTCACAACCAATATTCTACTGTATCTTTTTGTTAAATACAATATTCTGACTTATTCAGTTCAAAAAAGCGAATTTAGGTCCATGATCGGTAGTCAAAGCCGTGGCGACAGTGCACGCCGACTTTACACGTGTGCAGCATTCCTGCCCAAGTGCAAGGGAAGTCATGCTTTGCACATTGCTCACTCAATTATTTCCTGCACCTTGGTAGGCCGAGCCAGTGCACGAGTGTTTGCATGATGCCAGCCAACGGGCAGGCAAGTGCCCTATTGCACAAGCAACCCTGCCGCCCTTTCTCCTTAAATGATTCGTAATTTGGGTAAACATTTTCATGTGACGCGATTCCAGAAAATAAATACCCTTTTTTTTGACAAGCTCGGAAAATCAGCGGCGGTCCACTCCTCAAATACTGCTCTGGGTTCGGGCGGTAATTGGTCTGGGGCAGATAAGTGACGGTTTGGATATGATGTTGCACTGTATGTTTATATGTAATAATATGTCCCTGTTGTGGGCTATACAGTACCTACCCAGCACCCTGCCCCTCAAGAGTTAAAATTGATGCCACACCCACACACAGACTGGGCATCACTGCTCAGAGCCAACTTTCAAAAGATTTGAATCTGGGGAGCAGCACAGCTTGGGAATTACCACGCATTGTTTACACTACAGCTGAACGGTACAGCATGTGCTGCATCAAACACAACCAGCACACTAAAATATGTGTGGATTTACACAGAGTACGCCAAGGCAAGCACGTTTGACTGTCCAGCCCATGATAATGATTGCCATTCTTTCTGAACAGGCTAATTCCGTACCATTTGGGGCATTCGCTAGACTAGTTGTGCCCATTGTATTCCATTATATTCCAATTCGGACATAAAGAACCTGTGTGGAATAAACATGGATGGAATAGGCATTCTTAAATTAAGCAGCACTGCCTATGAACAAACATCCTGAATGGGGTACTGATCCTATCAAACTTTGAAGCTAAACAGGGTCGAGCTTAGATAATAATAGTTGGATGTAAAATGGTGAATACCAGGTTTTACAGACGTAGGCTGCTCAGCGGCCAGGAGATGGCAGTGCAAAAATGGATAATTGAATATATCTGTGGAAAACTAGAGTGTTGTCCCCCCTTTATGCATTGGGTTTCTCCACGTAGCCCTGTTTCGTCCAAGCCGACAACCCCTAAATAATGAATCGGCCAAAAATATAATGCAGGACCCTCCTGCGAAAAGGGTCTTGAGAGACCCAATGAGGCTTTTCCTTGGTAAATCAAGTGCACTGATATCTATGCAATTCACGTAGCACTCGGTTTGTACGGGCTTACATTACACAATTGCGATTACACGTAGCAACATTGCCCCCCCGACTGTGAAACTACTGCAGATTGTCCGTGAAACAAAGCGGCTGCCCTTTGTGATGATTGCATTGCGTCCTGAGAAAGGCGCAAATACCAAAAGTACAAGATCCATATTGTCACGGGAGGTGGGGAGGCGGAGAGGAGTACCTGAGTGTTCTGGAAGTAATGCCTCCACAGAGGACGGATCTTGTCCTGGCCACCCACATCCCACACCGTGAAGGAGATGTTCTTGTACTCCACAGTCTCCACATTGAAGCCTGACACGAACCACATTCACAATAGTAAACAGAACCGTCTGTGGCAGTGTTCTTCCCTAATTTTCAGAGGGGGGGGCCACTTTTACCGATAAGACATCAGTGAGGTTTGACAGCATGATGGGGCGTCTTCACATTTGTGATTGTCGTGGGGCCGCATGTCAGGGGCCGCACTAAAGGCCACGAAGGGCCGCCCGCAAGCCTTGCAATGATGAACACTGGTCTATGGCAAGTTTTACAGCCATAATGATCCCTCTTCTTCTGACGATGTGATAGAAAGATGATACCGTGGATTACCGATTCATAATAAGCCACTTGAGGCACAATTATTTAACTTCGAAGAGAATGCACTTTTTCTTAGCAATTATAGTCATTCCTCGTTTGATGCGGCAGATGTGTTCCTGAAAATTGCCGCGTTAAGTGAGGAATGACTCTACTGAACCACAATGGCATGCCAGAATCAGCCTGCATTCATCTAATGGCGGAAAATTGGCATGCGGGAAGGGATAGACTATCACACACCCCATTGTCCGTGCACAAGAACCATCATCCAGTAGATTAAAATTATAAATCTGTCTTTTGCAAAAAGCCACTACCATGGTATGCTTAAAAGGGCCGTAGTCATCAAAACAATCGGTTTTATTTGCAGTTGGCAAGATACACAAACAACAGGATTTAGCCAACTATCAAGTTCCCTCAAGTGAATGCACTTAAAGCCTTTGTGGCCAGGTCACTTCTGAAAGAGAGCCATACAGCTCGGTGGGCCTTACCTATGGTGGGAATGGTGGTCACAATCTCGCCCAGCTTGAGCTTGTACAGGATGGTCGTCTTGCCGGCAGCGTCCAATCCAACTGCGTTCCACAAACAGTCACACAGCATCAGCATTATCACTGCACCAGGCCCGACCGCCCGCAGGCCCGCACTCATTGTAGTGCCGTAGTCAGGCGTTCAAACAAGCCCCACGCGTAACTCAAAAAGCCAGCTTCACTCACTCGCTCTCCATTCACGGGCTTCACAGCTGTACATACACACGTCACCCTCCCCACACACACCACACATTCCATAGCACGTCCTTAGGAACGGCTATTATTTCTATGAACGGCGAAAACTGCTGAGCACAGCCATGCATTCATTACATCGAAATATTTTAGCTGGAAAAATTCCATGAGATGAAGCATCTTGTTTATGCCGGTGTATATGCACGTACCTCCCTACGCATGAGTAATATTTTACTATTTTACTATTTTATGGTAGTGTTTGGTTTAAATTGTGTGTTGAATTGAGGTTAAAACGAACAACGGTCTCTTCTTTTAATGTATGCTTAGTTACACCAACACCACAGTAACCAGCTTCATACAGCTCTTAGCAACTGCCTTGGAGAATGCTACACTGTATATTAAGCCAGATTACAGAACAGCATATATGTTAACAGCACACACAGGAAATTACGCGGAATCAATTTACCACACAGATTCACTTGCGTTGTCTATGGTCACGTAAAAAAAATCTCCCGTTCTCACAAAGGGGTTTTTGGACAGACCCTACTGGCCATGGGATGCGAATTACACATTGCCATGGGAGGGGGCCAGTGGTCTCTCCACAACACACCCATTGTTAACATCCTACAAACGTGGATCTTTATTGTCTCCAAACAGGCGATGGTAATGAATGGCCAAGTTTACACCCTACCAAGAATTTAACTCTCGCCTTTTTTTTCCGAACGAGAAGAGAGCCCCTACCACCTACCCTTGCGCCACGTGGGCCTGCGATGACTAAATAATAACACAACGTTCACCATTAAAACATTTCATCGCACAATTAACGGCTCGGTCAGAAACCCACCCTCACGCTCCCATGAAATAACTCTTAACGTGTAAGATACGCGTGTGAAGTGCCACGAATAATTAATCATACTCTTAGTTCTTTCGGTAAAAGTCACGAAGGTAAAAAATTAAATTAAAATTAAAAATAAAATAATTAAAAAATCACGACGTTTCGGAGGCAACACAAGTCTCTGTCATCAAGTGGGACCGTCACAGCCAGATTTGCTGTATCAAGTGCTGTAACATAACAATACTCATTAAAAGTTTGGCCAAGAGCGTCATTGTGTCACATCACCGAAATGTCACGCGTGTGGTGGTGGTCGTGGTGGACACGCAGCCAATAGCGGCGACGTTCTTCGGGAGGCCGACCGTCACTTTGAAATATATTTTTGTTGAACAGCATTAATTATATATTTTTTATTTAAAGCTTTCGTGACTGCAGGGATTCATATTCTTGGTTCTTTCGGTCAAGTCACGTAGAAGGGAAATAATAAAATAATAAAATTATAAAACAATAAAAATTCTCACGACGTTTCGACTGCAACACAAGCAATCATCATCAGGTGTGAAATCCACAGCAAGAAAATTAGAAATTTTCTTGCTGTGGATTTAGAAATTTTATTGCTGTGGATTTTGAAAATTTCTTGCTGTGGATTTTGAAAATTTCTTGCTGTGGATTTCACACCTGATGATGATTGCTCTGTTGCAGTCGAAACGTCGTGAGAAATGTTTTTGTTTTATATTTATATTATTTCCCTTCTACGTGACTTTACCGAAAGAACCAAGAGCATGAATTATATTTGAAGTTCTATCGCACCGTACGTAGCCGACCGTGCTCATCGGAGGTGAAGGAGAACAAACTAAACACAAAAAGCAATTCCAAATAAATTCGTTTTCAATCGAGACGCTGCGTAAGCTCATCCAGTGGCTTCCTAATATCGGAAGAGCGTTCCAGACGGCCGTAGAAGCGCATCTGAAAGTGCCGTGCGATGCAGTGACCATTATATATATTTTATCATTAACGAAGCTTCAAATGCGTACACAACCAAGGCACGTACACAACATGACGGATACAATTTCAAGGTTAAAACTCTACGTAGCGTTACAACCGCCCCCCCCCCCCAACAAAACCCGTGTCCTCATTCACCTAACCATCACCATCACCTTCATCGCAACTCCGATGAGCGCTGTTGGCTACGTAGTACGGTGCGAAAGAAGTTCAACATACATACAAGGGCTATGTATTTCCACATCCTTCTCTGTAATTACATTGCCACGCGAGATTAGTATCGATGTGCAAGCCCCACCACCACTCCAGTCCTAGAGCGCTGTGACGATCATCCCGATTTCTGCAGGCGACGCTTTCACACCGTGTTGGGATCGTTCCAACGAAATAAAAAGTATCGATTTAGCCCGGCCCGATAACACCTCGAGCGGCCAGAAACAAAGGTAAAGATCCCCGGTATAGCCTGTAACACTATTCGGGGCAAGTGTGTGTGTTAGCGAGCGTCTATTAAGGTCGCCACGGTACACGGGGGGTGGGTGGGTGGCCAGCACCACGCCCGACCGCCTTTGTCTCCCCGAACTCGGGTCGCCGGGTTCGTAGCGCTAACCACTGCACCACCGCTCCTTCATCAGCGGCCAACAACAAAGACAAAGATCCCCCATATAGCCTTAACAGACTGTAGGGGCAAGTGCTGCTAGCGAGCATCTATGAAGGCCGGAACGGTACACGAGGGGGTGGGTGGCCAGCACCACGCCCGACCGCCTTTGTCTCCCCAGTGGCGATGTTTACTACACACCGCACCAGGTACTCATTTGAGGTTGAGTCGACCTAGGGGAGGCCCAGGACCGGTTCAGATAATCGCCACTGGTGTTGGCCATCAACAGCGCCTCGCACACACACACACGTGGAAAGGTTGCGAGTTCCAATCCTGCTTGGTGGGTTGACTCAGCCCATCATCCACCCTGGTGCCGATAAAACGGGGTACCACTTTGTCAGGAAGTCAGTGGTTGTCGGAATATTAACTAAACAAAAACACTCAGCCGCGCCATAGCAATGTGGAATGTCCACGACTGGCTCCTATCAACGTTTAAAATATGAGATGAGCACCGCCCGAATGCTTGTTTAAGAATAAAATGTCTATTTGTCTGTCTTTGACTGTGCAGGCGACGAATGAGTGAGTGACTATCGGGACGAGAGAGAGGGTGACGACAGGGGGGGTGAATTGATAAAGAAGTTGATGAGGGTGTAGGGGTGATGAGGGTGTGGGGGTGATGAGGGTGCGGGGTGACGAGTGTGCGGGGTGACGAGAGTGCGGGGTGACGAGAGTGCGGGGTGACGAGGGTTCGGGGTGACGAGGGTTCGGGGTGACGAGGGTGTGGGGTGACGAGGGTGGGGGGTGACGAGGGTGGGGGGTGACGAGTGTGCGGGGTGACGAGGGTTCGGGGTGACGAGGGTGTGGGGTGACGAGGGTGGGGGGTGACGAGGGTGGGGGGTGACGAGTGTGCGGGGTGACGAGGGTTCGGGGTGACGAGGGTGTGGGGTGACGAGGGT
>JAAXLI020001851.1:5301-15913 GCA_014621495.2 Entosphenus tridentatus
GCACGGCGCTCATGAACCGTTCGCGGAACTTCTCGCCGACGAAGAAGTAGATGAGCGGGTCGAGGCAGCTGTTGAAGGCGGCGAAACAGACGGTGGCCACCACCGACTTCTGCAGGTAGAGCTTCGTGTCGCAGCTGCTGTGGCGGTTGATGAGCTTGTGGAGCAGCAGCGTACGCTGCACGTGGTACGGGATGAAGCAGACCACGAACACAGTGAGCACCAGCACGATCATGCGCACCGCGCGCTTCCGCACGTTCGAGTCCCTGCGCTGGCCTTCCGGGGTCTTCATCAGCGTCCGGGCGATGGCCGCGTAGCAGATGATGATGATCGCGAACGGGATGAGGACTCCAACCACCAGGGCGACGTAGTTCATGGCAAAAATCATTTTCAGGCTGCTGCCCGAGCTCTCGAAGCACAGTGTCCTCCCGCTCGATAAGACGTGCTGGCCGCTGAGAAGGAATGGGGAGGTGATCAGGGTAACAAAGACCCAAATTGACACACAGGCGATGACCGCATGCCTCGCCGTGATGGCCTTGAGCGAGCGCACTGGGTGAACCACGGCCAGGTAGCGCGTCACGCTGAGGCCGGTGAGGAAGAAGATGCTGCTGTACAGGTTGGCGTAGAAGGCGAATGAGCTGATGCGGCACATCGCGTCTCCGAACGGCCAGTCGCCGTCGCGCACGTAGTAGACGACGCGCAGTGGCAGCGTCAGAACGAAGAACATGTCGGCGAAGGCCAGGTTGATGAGGTAGATGGTGCTGGCACTCTTGGTCCGCGTGAGGCACAGGAAGACGTAGAGCGCGATGGCGTTGCCCATCATCCCGATGATGCAGACGATGCCGTAGATCGCCGAGTAGATGGGGTACTTGTAGGAGTCATCCATTGAGCAGGGACCGGACCCATTGGGAGCTGCGCTTGGGTTCATCGTCACGATCGTCGGGCTTCTCTACCAGTTACACAGCTGAACAAACAATGCGGTGATGGGTTAACAATGTGCTTATATCACTCATTCCAACTCATGTGTTGAGGACTGAGTCTAACAGACTGTTACAACTCATCTGCACTGTGTTCAACCACCATGCTGCAGGCTACATCATCTCTCTGCTTCTTCCATCACACTGCTCCAACTTTTAATTCCCTCTACTTGTCTATTTTCCCATGTTCTTTTTAAATATTTTTTTCCTTAAATTATGTTGTACAAATAATCACTTAAAATGGAACTTATTGTGGCATATGTACATGTTTGATAATTGAACGTATCAACTACCCGTACACCATACGGTTTAATTTCAGTAATTGAGGATTCATAACATTAGTTTTTTAAACATATTGTCGGAGATCTAACATATATAATCAAACAAAGCGACAGATATTGTCATATGATGGTCTTGTACATTGTTACGTGTCAAAACGGGATTAATGACAGCCCAACATTAGGAACAATCGGGAAATTGGAGGCTGCTTTAAGAACGCAATGAGGAGGCTGTCGGCTGTGAAATAGCTTGGTGCGTCGAGGAAAAGGAAGCGATTGCGAGGTGCGATTGCATCGGAGACTCTGGCAAGTCACTGCTTAATAGTCTTAAAGTGCTTCTCTTGAAAAGCAATCAAATCATTCACCTGTGATACAAGCGCTTACCTTGTGAGAAGGCAGCACTCTGGGTCGGTCGGCTTGCGTCTTCCGTGTGCATCGACTTGAGTGTTGAAACAGTAAATATATGCCGAATAATTTATGGTGCAACCGGCAAAGAGGAAACACGTAGTTGAACGTACCCACCTTGGTCATCTGTTCAAAGGAATGCCTGCCAAGTTGGCTCCTGCGCGGATTAGGAAAGCAGCACAGTGAGCGGATGTTAGTCAAATATTGGCCCATGCAGTTCCTCGCTCACGCCATTGCTAGTGGAATGGCCTTGACGATAATGTCTAGAGCAGTATATTTCTTGAACTTTGTTTGGCCCACGGACCACCTAGCCACCTGTCATAGTGTTGGGTCCATCAGCGTTCGTCAGAACCTCTTTTCAACCCCTCGTGAAGCAGTCCAGCCCACCCAGATGCCAGCGCACAGCCACTGTTCAGCGCAGCCCGACCGAAATGAAGAACCACCGGACTCTTAGGAATGAAAATGTAGCAAAACGAAACACAACGAAAGAATCACAAAACAATGAACCCACTTGCGTCTCCCCAGAAAAGTCACCCCCACCACATATTGGGGGTCTGAACTCTGGAAACTCCTCCGGTGCCTCGTGCCAGAGCAGGTTACTGCCTCGGACTCCTGAGCTCTGATGTAGGAGCCGCTTGCAGCCTCAAACTCCCGGGCTCTGATGCAGTGAGAACACGTCTGTCACTAGTTGCAGCAGCGTGAATGCCTATGCGACTCAAAGCCTCCGTACTCGGCGGTACTGTAGACGTCGAACCCCCAAGAATTTCGTCTTCCAGAAATCATTCGTGCCTTGGGGGACTCCCAACCTCCGTCATCGGCAGGGCTGTAGATGTCAAACGCCCATTGGTCACAGGTTTCAGAAATGTGGAGTCCGGGGAGGTTCATCAACGGTGAACTCTCCCTCCTGGAAGGCGCACGATGAAAGCGGGGTACGACCATCACCCAGAGACACGGTATTTTGGGTGACCACGCTGTTGTGCCACAGGGCCGCATCACGGTGCCACTGACTGCCTGTCGGCCACTTCCCTCCTGTCACTCTCCACGGGGCTCCTCCCCCTCCCGTGAGTCTCCCCGTTCTGCCCATGAGACACCTCCCCCAACACTCAGCACCGAACCGAGAGAGGGGCGGAACGAGGTGGGGGAGCTCGCAAAGGCAGCTACACCCACAGCCCCTTACCGACACAACGCAATCTCTAAATGGCAGCACTTACCGTATTTTCTCGCATATGGCCCGCATACGCATATACCCCGCAAAAATAGTGTTTTGTGTAAAACTAATTTCAGATAGCCCGCTTCTCCATATACCCCGCATGCATTCATATCTTTAATGTCGTTACCACAGCTTAATTCCATCATATTAATACGAAGTTTACATTTGTAATACATTCCACTATCAATTGTTAACATTAAAATCATAACGTGCACAAAGAAAACAAACTAACTGGAAACGAGTGAACTTTAAACAGTAAATGATTAACAAAAGTAAATATCCAATAAATAAGTAACACATAACTGGTAGATAAGTAATACATTTTTAGCACTTATAATTTGAGCACTGCGCAGACAATAGCGGCACTACGGTAACGCCGTTGCCTCGCCCCCCCCACCTCTCTCTCCCCCCAGCTCTCCCGTCACCACCACAGATCTTGCTATGCCCCACCCCCCAACCTCCCACCTCTCCCTCCCCCAGCTCTCCCGTCACTGGTAAACAAAGTGCGCCCACTTCAAACATTGTCGTTTAATTGTACAAATAATTCGTATAATTTAAAACGTGATAACATGTGCAATTTTAGTCTGAGTGGTTTATTCATCAGTGCTTTAGCCAAAGATAAGTGTTGTATAGTGGATAGTCCTACTATGAAAACATTTAACGAGTTATGACATGTCACACGTGTAAAATACTTTTTGGATAGCCCGCATTTCCATATACCCTGCAGGGTCTTGTTTTGTTTGTAAAAAGTGGTATACCCCGCGGGTTATATGCGGGAAAATACGGTAATACAAAATTATTCATATAACCGTAACATGAAAAATATTTTTTACGCAGCTATAATGTGTTAATTTATATCTCATGGTTAGGGTCGTTTAGTCAGGGTAGTTTACCGACTTTTTTTGTTATGAAATACCAGTAAAACATAAATTAACGCCCGAAACAAAAGTTTAATGTTTCATTGCGGACCAGCCTGCACTTATATCACAGCCCGCGGATAACCTGGAGGACCGTGATGGGTTACTCACTGGTGGTTCGCGTACCGAGCAATTTTCGTGGAACCTATCGCACTCGTTAAGCGAGACACGCCTGTACTACACTTATTAGCTGCCCCAATGTGTTTATATAGATACAGTATAAGTACATAGATTACAATTAGCAATGAAAGGCCATTGGGTCAACTGTATTTTCATCAGCTTTTATTTACATGTATATGTACATCTTTCTTATAGAATCATAATGTGCACCGATGCCTACCAGTCACATGCGGTCAGGGGAGGCAGGGGAGGCAGAGCCTCACCTTCCATACTCCATTAAGATTTTTCCACTGATCTGTGTTATAAATGTCATTTATGTATGATTCCAATAATTTTTATATTCAAAATCGCCAAATTTGCGGAGCTCCACTCCAAATACAGGGAGAGACAAGAGGTGAGGAGGCAGAGACCAGCTCAGCCTCCCCTCTGATTGCGCAACCCCTCCGAAACTGGATGGAGCGCGGGAAATAAGCGCGTGCCTGTTACTATCTCAGTATGTCACCAATGTAATTTTTATAGACCCCTTCATGACATGTCCTCGCCTTCCATACTCCAGGTAACTTATTTCACGTATGTGTATAAATATATTTAGGCTCGCTGGTCTCGTCATGAAACTGCAATGAAAAAGCACCAGGGGAGGCAGCTATCAAATCTGCCTCACTGAGGGGGGCATCTTGAGCCCGCGTAATTGACGCACGCTCTCCCTCCACGTTAGCTAGCTCGAGCAAAAGCATTTCCAGCGGCTGCAAAAATGGAAAACGTTATAACTAACCGTAAACAAATTCTCAAAATTGGACTTTCAATCAAATCAGGGAGTGATAAACAGTGGAAGACCAATGCCTGAGCTTAAGGACCTACTTCAAATGAAGGGACAGAAAATAACACGGTCGTTTCAAATGGAGTGGCACCAACGAAAAGACTGGCTGTGTGGCTGTGCTACGAAGAATCGCCTCTACTGTTTTCCCTGACTCCTGTTCTCCACTACCGACAACGTTTGGACGAACATGAAAAATCGACAACTCAAATTCAAAGCCAAATTGCTTTAAAACTTTTGGAACTTCAAGGATAGATCTGGCTTTGAATGAACAGCGAAGATTACATTTTAGCTTCTACAATGCTAAAGTAAAGGAAAACCGTGAGATTTTAAAATACCTTCGTGTTCCATCGTGATCTATTATTTTTCTTTTTACGTTATTTTACCGAAAGAGCCAAAGAATATGGATTCATGCAGTCACGAAGGCTTCAAATGAAGATTTAAAAGACCTTATTAATGCAACCTGCTTCCTCGCCAAACAGGAATTCGCATTTCGTGGTAACGATGAGAGGTGCAAGCTCTTCTAATCGTGGCAACTATGTGGAGCTATTACATGCTTTTGCTGAGAAAGATGAATAGTTAGCTAGACATTTGGAGACATCCACTGTGTTTTCTGGCTTATCAAACAGAATAAAGAACGATTTAATCGAAGTAATCGGTGATGCAATTAGAAATGATATCAAAGAGGAGATTAATGCAGCCCCATTTGTTGCATCCGAAGTAGACGAGACAACGGATGTCACAAAGCCCAGGTCTCTGTAATGTTGCGTTATGTGGCTAAAAGTGAGGTGACTTGTGAGGTGAGGGAAGCGTTCTTGGGATTTAATGATGTGAGTGATGACAGACGAGCACCGGCTATTGCTGATTATGTTTTGGGAATGTTTGGGAAACAATTGCGTTGAAAATCTGGTAGCTCAGACTTATGGTGGAGCCTCTGTGATGGCATCAGATTTTAATGCGGTGCAGGCCAATATTAAAGAAAAGGTACACGAAGCCACGTTTATGCACACAAATTGAACCTGGTGCTCTCGCATTCAGCAAAATGTATGCCTGAGTGTAAAAGTTTTTTTTAAACAGTTGAGGGACTTGCGACGTTTTTCAATAAGTCGACCAAGCGCACCCACCTACTGGATGATGTTGTGAAGCGACATTTACTAAGAGCAGCGTCCACAAGATGGAGCTCAAATTCTGTACACGTGCAGATGATCAGCGTGTACCAATCTGATCTGCGTGCTGTGTTCCGGATTATGAGCGAAAATCCCGATGGTTGGGACAATGACACTCTGATGATGGCCGCCGGATATGATCTCTGGCTGTCAACAGCATCAACCCGCTTTCTCAGAATGGCATATGAGGGCATTGTCAATGAAACCGATGCACTTTTTCGTGTGCTGCAGAATAAAGTAATGGACATCGGATTCTGCTGTGCGCGAATCTGCGACACAATGGGAGTTGTGGAACGCCAGATACAATAATAATAATGCAATTTATAACGTGCGCAAATTTGCGGACGTAATGGCCACAACTCAGAGACGCGGAGCCAAGCTCAGAGTCGCTCGAAAGCATGGTTATAGAGGTGAGTTTTTAAGTCTCTCTTGAAGGAGGCGATTGAGGTGATGCTGCGAATGTGCAGAGGGGTGATAGCCTTCCAGACTGTTGGGGCTGCCACCGAGAAGCGGCGCATAGACACGACCATCCTGGATCTTGGTATCAAGAGGAGGTCGTGAGGCGCGCTGTGCAGGCATCTGCCGTGTGCTGAGCTGCAAGTCGTCAATAATGAAGAAAGGTACGGCGGGCAGACAGATGTGAAGGCATTGTGGCAGAGGCAGGCGATCTTGTATATGACCCTACTGGAGATGGGTAGCCAGTTGAGGGCACGGAGACAGGCAAGTGAGTCGAGACGGGGATGAGTGTGGCCAATGACGACGCGTGCAAGGTTGTTTTGTAGTCTTTGAAGTTTTTTTAGGTTGCCAGTGGAAGTCCGGACTAAGACAGAGTTGCAATAGTCAAGGCAAGCCCACACTATGCAACATGCCAATGTGTTGGCAATTTCAGTGAAGATGAGAGGATGTAGGTGTCTGAGAGCCTTCAGGTGAAAGTTACATGAAGTGATGACACGAGTTCGACTTCCCTAATCGAACCAACCAAACGTCCCTCTCTAAAACCATCGGCGGTAAGACCTCCCAGACTCTATGGTCTTCCCAAGATCCATAAAAAAGGCACCCCGCTATGACCCATCATGTCGACAATCAACTCTCCTACGTACAAACTGGCCCGGTTTCTATCAGATACTCTGCTTCCCTTCACAGGCAAGTCCTCTTCGGCAGTACTCAATTCAACCCAATTAGTCTCTATGGTCAAGGACATGGTACTATCTCCTGATTATATCCTCGTCAGTTTTGATGTAGTATCTCTGTTTACCAAGGTCCCAGTACCTGACACCCTAACAATAATTGAGGACTTGGTCCAACATGGATTGAATTCGGATGTACCTGCGCTGGTTAGGCATTGCCTCACCAACACTTATTTTACCTGGAATGGCACCTTCTACAAACAGAATGAGGGTACCCCTATGGGCTCCCCCTTGTCACCAGTGATAGCCAACATGTTCATGGAAAAGTTTGAATCAGACGCCATCCAGACATCCACCCTGCGTCCTTCCCTGTGGAAGAGGTATGTGGATGACACTTTCGTCATTTGGCCACATGGCCTCCCAGCATTGAACCACTTCTTGGACCACATCAATTACAGACACCCATCCATCAGATTCACCATGGAAGTGGAGAAAGATGGTAAACTGCCATTCTTAGATATTCTGTTTGAGAGGAGACCTGACGGATCCTTGGGGCATTGTCTACAGGAAAGCCACCCACACAGATTCCTACTTGAAACCCGATTCCCACCACCACCCATCTCAAAATAATTCTCTCATCAAAACGCTATACCACAGAGCTCATGGCATTTCTGACCAACACCACCTGGCCAGTGAATTAAGACATGTACATCGGGCCCTCAGGATGAACGGATACTCTGACCGCACCATCCGCCAAGCTGTTTCTCCCACCATACAGAAACAGCCACATGAAACTCCGATCAAAACTATCACGTTACCATACATAGCAGGCGTGACCAAAAAGATCTCCAAAATTCTAAACAAACATAAGATTCAAGTCCGATTCAGTACAGTACATAAAATCCGTGATCTAATTCCATCTGTGAAAGATGTCATTCCTGACTTACAATACCCTGGAGTCTACAAACTGAGTTGCAGTTGTGGCGATTGCCACATTGGGGAAACGAAACGTCATATCTCTGATCGTGTCCGCGAGCACAAGTCAGATCTGAAACACGGCAAAACTGATTCTTCCGCCATTGACGATCATTGCTACAACGCTGTGGGTTCTCATGAAATCGTCTTTTCCGAGACTAAGGTGCTCTGCAAGCCTCCTGGCTACCATCAAAGGTTTGTACACGAGGCCATCCAAATATACAAACACAATTTCAACAGTGATGATGGGTACAAACTTAGTAATCATTGGAAAGATGTTATTAACCATGCAAAAAAGATTTAACTACACATATTTGGAGCATTCCTGGCAACGATTTCAGCCGCACTACCTCTACATAACAAAAGGCTCAGTCAACCATTCTACACAACAAAGACTAATTTCCTGGCAACGATTTCAGCCGCACCACCTCTACATAATAATAGGCTCAGTCAGCCATTCTACACAACAAAGACTAATTTCCTGGCAGCGATTTCAGCCGCATCATCTCTACATAACAAAAAGGCTCAGTCCCTTTTACATGCACCTTTACATTATCCGCACCTAGTTTACACAACAAAGGCTCATTCCTAACAGCGTGCTTCAGCCGCACCGAACCTCACAAAAAAAATATTCAGGGCCTACCTTGGCTCCTCCCACCCTCAACCAGTATATATAAAAATACGGGTTTCTTGGAATTTCTCTCACTTGATACAGCTATCGTGCTGTGGCTGTTCCACCTGAAGACAGAAGCTTGTGTTGCCTCCGAAACGTCGTGATTTTTATTTATTTTACTTTTATTAATTTTAATAATTTACCTACGTGACTTTACCGAAAAAACCTAAGAATATGAATCCTTGCAGTCACGAAAGCTTCAAATCTAGAATTATGTGTGTAATGGCCGACGCCCGCGTGGTTGAGCGGGAATTTTAAATCGCAACTTCCTGGTCACGTGACCAAAATTAGCATCAAAAACAGGAAATTCCTGTGTACATACGCCCCCCCCACCCCCCATCTGCCGTGAGGCAAAACTCCTGCCGTGAGGCAGAACAAAATGAAAGCTAGGTTTGATCATTTCGGTGAGCTAACTTTCCTTGGTTTGGTCGATTGCACGAAATTTTATGAAATGGCACAACATTTCGATGACACCAAACTGCAGAGCCTATCACAATATGCAAGGTACTTTGACTTTGTTAGACTAAAGGCTGACCTCATCGGATTGTATAGTTCACAAATGGTGAGGAACGAATGCAAATCACCCGGACAGCTCCTCAGATTTTAGGCCCAGAATGGTCTGATGCCGACGGTTCCCGATGCGACAGAGTTACTCCAGCTGGTGGTGCTCACTATACCAGCTACAACAGCGTCCGTTGAAAAGTCGTTCTCTGCTTTGAAACGACTCGAAACATACAGTCGGAATCGGACTGACCAAGGACGACTTTCATCCATGGCAATCATCTCTATTGAGACAGGAATGACATCTTTGTCCAGAAGGAAGGGCGAATGGACTTCATTAACAAGTAAAGGTAAAACCATGCAATATATATTTTAATTTGTGTTGACTGAGTATGAATAGTTGAACTGCATTTGCCTATAAAACGTGAATCGAATACGTAACTTACCTGTATGCGTGTGTTGGAAAGAATGCCGATATTAAATATGAAACTTGGGGTCGCCTAACCAATAGTCATTGTGCAACCTGCCAATTGAATGGGGAATTCAAGCTACCTCTATCGGGTTCATGTGTGTGTAAATCTGGCTCTGATACTAGCCAGTGCCTCCCCAGCCATTGACCTCACCGCACATCACTGATGCCTACTCTATTGAGGGCCATATTGGCATGTAAATAAGTAATATTTAAAAAACTTTTTTTTAAACATTCTTTAATGAAATGTACCCTACTAGTAATGGAAGAACTCCACGACTCCAGGAAGTGACCCCGAAGCTTGCCATAATGTAAGGGACTGTGGTGATTTACAGCCAACGTCAGTTGAGCGTGGACAATTAGACCCAAGGCGAAAAATAATATATAATAAAGATTGTTTAAAAATATTTTCATTTTATTTTTTAGGATAGAATATAGTATTGTCATCATTATGACATAAGTATACCAAGTTTGCAGTCGATACCAAATTGGGAAGTGGGTTAAAATTGAGTTACAAGATTTGAGGATACGACAACAACAGACAGAGTGAGTTAATAGAAAGCGTGTAAAAAAATATCGATTATTATAGACACACAAAAGCAGTACAACAAATGTTTTAGGTAAAATGCAAATTTTATCCTCACAGAAACGTATTTGAAACATAAAAAATGCACAGTAATACAAATGATTAAAAAGCTAGGTTTTTTTTCTTGCAAAATACATACACTGTACAGTACATGCCATGGAGTCCACGCAAGTTGTCTTGGTAAGGGGACTTTATTGTTTCAGTAACGTACACTAAGAATGTAGCAGATGAAGATGTTGGTGAAATGTCCTTTATGTTACAAAAATTGATGGAACAATGCATGAGCAGAGATGGGCACGGGTAAAACCAAATCGAAAAGCAGCAAATTGATCAGATAGGCCACGACTAACTTTCGTGGTGAGTGATATCAGAACTGGTCCTGGGTACACACAATTTA
>JAAXLI020001852.1:0-17586 GCA_014621495.2 Entosphenus tridentatus
ACTTTCAGTTGCTTACTGCTGGAAGCATGGGTGGAGGTCCCGATCTTTCTCTTCTGTGCTGTCAATTTATAGTAGTTTTTGAGGTGATTTGGGTGCATTCTCTGTAAAAACAACAAATAAATATTTATATTCAATATAAATGTAACAATTACACATGCACTCTCTGATTACAGCATTAATAAAACTGACATTTTCATCCAATTGCACACTTTATAATGTTAAATACTTGTTTATTTTAGAAATACAGTAGCATTTAGTGACTATCAAACATTAATTTTATATCTGATTATATTGAAAAAAACACAGGACTGTAAGGCTGACATGACAGGGTGAATTGATTTCATTACATTAGTTTTGACGGTAACACTTTACAATAAGGTTCGTTAGTTAACTAGTAACTACATTAGTTAACATGAACTAATAATGAACTGCACGTATACAGCATTTATTAATCTTTGTTCATGTTAATTTCAACATTTACTAATACTTTATTAAAATCTTGTTAACATTAGTTCATGCACAGTGAACTAACATGAACAAACAATGAACAGCTGTATTTCTATTAACTAACGTTAACAAAGATTAACAGATACAGTAACAAATGTATTGCTCATGGTTAGTTAATGTTAGTTAATACATTAACTAATTAACCTTATTGTAAAGTGTTACCGTTTTGGCAATACAACATGATGTTTGGTAATTATTAAAAATAAAAAAAATTCTCGCTTGGTTTTCTTGTGTTGTGCATGAATTCAAACACAATGAGAGCACGGAACGATAATGATGATTCAAAGCAATACTGCTATAGGCGCCAAATTTCCCGTGGACCTAACGTTACCATAGCAAATAATTTACGGACAATTACAAATGCATTTTAGCATTTTATTACGTGAGCCTTATATTGTCAATCGCATGCATTAGTGAAAATAGGCCTACTACACATATAAAAGGCGCGCCGTCAAGGTCAAAACATGCACACAAAAAAACTATCAGTAAAACAAAATACTTAACGTACTTACCTCAATATGCGTCCTTAAGTTTGATGGCGAACTTTTGAAGGCCGATATTTCCTTATTAAGCGGGAGACAAAGGACACATTTCATCTTGAATGAATCCTTATTAATACCACTAAAAGAAAAGAATTCGCTAAGATACGACCACGGGTGCTCTTGATCCTGTGGCTGATTTTGGACTGTGCTCGCAGCTGAATCCCGTTCTTCCTCCATTTTCTTCCACTGATTGACTGTTATAATTTCTCTAATTTCCAGGTCAAGGTGCTGTGCATTGTGGTAATAGATGTGACATGACGTCACTTCCATAGGACAAATGAACATGTCTGACCAATTTCATGTAATGTGAAAAGATTTTTATAGGCAGAATAAATAACATTTAAATTAAACTGGGCATCAGCGCAATTCAATTGGTTTGGTAATAGCAATGGAAAATAGAATGAAGTGATCTCCAAAAAATAAGTACTTTTTGACTGTAAATAAAATTGTAAGGAGTAAAAAGTACTTTTTTTTCAAAGAAAATGTAATTAAGTAAAAGTATTGATTTTTATTCGTACTCAAGTAAAGTAAAAATCCCCAAAAATAATACTTAAGTACAGTAATCAAGTAAAATTACTCAAGTACTTTACACCTCTGAGAATAAGTGTGGTGTTCTTGGGTACATAATTACCATTACGAGTCAGGGGTAATTATGATGTTGAAATGCAATGAGTGCTTGTGAATGTGTATGTGTGGGGGGAGCGGTAGCACACTGCACCAATAACCCAGTTACCTGGGTTTGATTACCTGCCATGGCTACCATCAGTGGCAGATGATATCTGATACAGTCCAGGGCCTCTACTGGGCAGTTTCAACCTGAAATGAGTCCTTGATGCTGGTAATGGTCATAATGATAGTGATAGTGGTCGTGATGAGGATGGTGGTAGTGATAGTGGTGCATCGGCCAGTCATTTCAGTCGACCCATGGCACCTGGGTCTTCCCCATGACCAGTGGGCGTTCCACACTTCACGTGGCCTCAACCTGCACATAGCCTGGCACAAGCCCCGTGACGACGACACTGCAACTTAGTGGCGAATTGCGATTGTTGTTGTTGGCAATGATGCTGATGTTGGTGATAATATGAGTGATGGTGATGGTCGAGGTGATGGTAGTGATGGTGATTATTTCTGATAGTGCTAGTGGTGGTGATGATGATGGTTGTGATGTTGCTGATAGTAATGATGTTGATGTTCATAGTCTTGATGATGATGATGGTGGTGATGGTGATGTGATATGTTGATGTCATTGTAGGGGTGATTTCATTCACCAATCAACAGCCTGTAGTTCCACTTACCGTCAATAGAGTGCAGAGGCGTTACCTCGCTAGGGCACATGCCATGGGCCAGAGAGAGGCCATCGGTGAATCCCAGTAAACGGATCCTGGGACACATTCCCCGGGCCCCCGGGTGGGGGGGGGGAACTGGGGGAATGATGTCACCTGAGAGTGTTCCAGAAGGAAGGCTTGACCAGAGCGGAGCCGGCCACGAATGGGTAGAAAAGCAAGAGCACAGGGAGCTCTGGCTCAGTTACCTACACGCCGAAGACTGAAGCCCGGGCTGGAGAATAGGACCCTGGACCCCAAGCTCTGCAGTCCTTCTAAGGGCCGGAGCTCAGTCAGGCCAGTGGTCAGGGGAGAATAGGTCCCTGGCAGAGAGGACCCTGGATCCAAGCTCTGCAGCCCTTCTAAGGGCTGGAGCTCAGTGAGGCCAGTGGTCAGGGCCCACGGACCAAGAGGTCAGGGTCAGTTAGCCTCCCCTAGGTCCCCGCTTGAGGACGATAAGGTTCGGGTCACCAGAGTAGGTCCCGTATAGTTCGGAGGCCATAGCTCCCTAGGAAGTGGGTAAAGGGACCAATATACCCTTCATGCTAGGGACCCTGTAGTAAAATGAAATAAAGACGAACAACCCATGTGCGAAGTCCGGATGAAGATAACTCAGACTTACATGTGGGGGCTGAAAACTCTGCAGAAGATGCCGGCGTGCCACCGGCCGCCCAACCACCAGCCCAGCCACCGATCGCCCCTCCTGGCGCGGGCGACGGGGTCCGCACTGCGCACTCCCGCCTAGCCCAACTTCTCCATGCTGCGGCCTCCATTCTTGACGAAATCAACCAAGGCAGGACGGCGCTGGAGGCTGCAGGCGGAATAGAGCAGCCGCCAACGTCTGTTCCCGCCCTCAGACAGCCCACACATTTTGAAATTCCCGCCGAGGGATCACATGCTTTCACTGGACATGGAAGCCAGATGGATCTTGGGAAAGTTGTGGTCCAATCACAGCACGCCGCGTCATTGGCAGGCGACGAATACAGCCCAAGCCAATCAATGGATGCCGCATCATCACGGCAGCGACCCGCTACAGTGGAAGCCATCGGACAAGCGATCGCCGATTTTCGGATAGATTCCGACCAGCTCTCCTCAGTGCCGGCGGCCACCCTCCAACAATGCTTGCCGATCCTCTGAGAATTTGCATTCCAGTGTCTCTTTCTCAACCACCAAGAGATGGTGAGCTGGACAGACATGCAGGCGTTACGAGCGCTTCCAACCACCCTGGATGACGACACTCTCGCCACTTTCATCACCGTTCCCAAGCGGGACAAGGCAACACTGCAGTCAGCACTTCGGCGGATGTCCGACATCTACGGAACGTCTTCAGATGTTCGACATCACTTTTACGAGTGACGGCGCAACTCTAAGGAATCACCACTTGCATTCCTCAGTGCTCTGCTGGCCATGGCAAGGGCTGCCTCGTCGATGGACGACGAGGCCATCGATGCCCTTGTCCTCCAAAAAATTATTGAGTTGGCACGTGAACTTCGCATTGTCATCCAGGCGGTGGATGAGGAAAACATGTGTTCACTTCGTGCTGCCCGGAGCATCCACCGGGACTCGATCATTGCCACCGCGGCTTCGACGTCGGAGTCTGCCTGCACGGACGACGGCTCCTCTTCCGACCAAGCCTTCGCAACGACCCGGCCTTCGGGCCGGAGGTCGTCTGACCACACCGGGCACCGCGACGACCAGCAGCGGGGTCGGCCTTTACCCCACACCGATGTCACCTGTTTAAACTGTGGCCGACGGGGCCACGTATCGACCGACTGTCGGGCACCCCGACATCGCACCTCTGGACCTTGGGGCCAGGACCCAAAGGCTTCCCCGGCGTGATGACAAACTCAGGCGAGTCGTGGCGCTTCACATGCTTGAACCTCACTCGCACCATACACACACCAACAAGCCATCATTGATGTTCACGGTTCGGCAAATGTGACAGGCTGTCGGGTGGATTCGGCATGGGTGCTTCGATCTGTTCAGTGGTCGGAACTTGCCCATAGGATTGTCGCAGCGACCGCGGGTTCTTCAGTGGTCATCGGTTTGAACGAAGGGGTGGAATTCCGCGTTCTCGTCGATACCGGTGCCTCCGCCACTATCATTTCGGATTTAATTAATAATATCTTGCCCGTTTGATGTCGGCCCCTGCAACGGGTTTCTTTCTCATGCTTTGCCGCTAATGGGGGCTCGCTGGGCATTGTAGGCCAAATTCATGCACAGATTTTTATTGGCAACATCAAATTGGCCGGCCCTATTCTGGTCTCGTCATCTCTTGCTGTGCCATGCTTGCTGAGCACGGATTTCCTTGCGAAAATGCTGATTAAAATCCCTTTCGATCAAGGATGTATTGAACTTCTGTCAGGCCGTCGCATGACGTTTCTGCCTTCCTCCACGCATCCGCGCACCACCAATGCCTCCATGCACGCATTGGTTGCTTGCAAGGTATGCATTCCGCCAGGGGCGCAAATGCTGGTGCCCTTGCGATTACGGAAACCGCTCGCTCCGAACGCCTTGATGCATGGTGTGTTGTTGGGACCTTCCAACATGGCGATCAAGGGCCTCGAACTGGTTGCCGCACAAACTCTCATAGTGGCAGACAGGGAACCGTTCCTGCAGGTCTTGAATGTCGGCCTGTCCACAACCACATTGATACCGGATGATTCTGCCCCTATCCGGCAAAACTGGTTTCGGCTCAGCCCAGCAGAGAAACATTATGTCAAGTTGGCAGTTGATGACATGCTGGCTGCCGACATCATTTTTCCCTCAACTAGCCCCTGGGGTGCTCCCATAGTGTTGGTCAAGAAGCACACGTATGGATGAGTCGTTAGATGCCCTGGCGGGGGCACATTACTTCTCCACGTTAGACCTTCTGTCTGGGTTCTGGCAACTTCCCCTCGACGAGGCATCAAAGCCTAAGGCCACTTTTCGAACGCCGCAGGGCCTTTATTTATTTAATCGGTTGCCATGGGTCTCCACTCGCCCATGCGACGTTCCAACGACTCATGGAGCTTGTCCTCGCTGGGCTCTAGTGGGACTCATGTCTCATTTACTTTGACGACGTGATCGTCTTTAGCTGCACGTTTACCGAGCACCTTGAGCGTCTGCGAGCTGTTTTTCTAAAGATGCGCGCTGCTAACTTGAAGTTTAAGCTGCAGAAATGTCATCTTCTGCGTGAGTCTGTGCGTTACTTGGGCCATATAGTCAGCCACTCGGGAATCTCCACCAATCCCGAGAAGACCAAATGTGTCAGCTCGTGGCCGACTCCTACCTCTGTGGGGGACGTTTGCAGCTTTATTGGCTTCGCGTCTTACTATCGACGTTTTGTGGCTGGTTTTGCGACCATTGCAAAACCTCTCCACACCTTCACATCAAAAGGGGTGAAATTTCATTGGGGGGACACTGAGCAGGCTGCGTTCGATTCCTTGCGCGATGCCCTCGTGAAGGCGCTGCCCTTGGCCTACCCCGACTTCTCTGAGCCGTTCGTACTGGACACTGATGCCAGCAACACGGGAATTGGTGGGGTGCTCTCCCAGATTATGGGGGGCGTCGAAAGAGTCGTTGCGTATGGTAGCAAAGTGTTGTCTCCTGCTGAGCAACGCTACTGTGTGACTCGCCGTGAATTGCTGGCTATTGTTTTCTTTATACAGCAATACAGGCCGTACCTATATGGTCGGCATTTTACTATCCGGTCCGATCATTCCACGTTGCAATACGCTTTGCGGGTTGGCCAACCATCTGGCCAGCTTTTCCACTGGCTCGAAGTCCTTCAGGACTACGATTTCACCGTCACTTACCGGAAAGGTTTCCGACACACTAATGCTGATGCGTTGTCTCGTCTTCCGCCGGTTCATAAATGCGCTTGTTTCTTGGGATCGGGCTGTTGCAAGCCGCCACTGACTGTCGGTCGCGCCCATCTCGATGGTGGCTGCTGCTCTTCCCTCCACTCCGGCTCTGTTGGACGACCCCGGCGACCTGACGGCCTGCGATGACCTGTTAGGGTTGACGCTAGTGGAATGGGGTCGCCACCAGTTAAAAGACATGTTAGTGATCCAGCCAAGTGCCAGAGCCGGTTTGCTTCCTTAAATTTGCGCCACGGCCTTGTCATGCATTTGGACAGTGACTCATGCCAGTACAAAATTGTCGTACCCTCCGCTCTATGGGGTAAGGCTGTGTGGGTGGCACACGAACGGTTGCTACACTTGGGCGCCCACAAAACCCTTGGCATGCTGCGTCTGCAATTTTTTTGGTGGGGTATGTTACATGATGTGACCGACATCCTGCAAGGCTGTACCCAGTGCACACGCCAGAAACAACCAGCTAGGCCTGTGTGTCCGCCCTTGCAGCCCATTTCTGTATCGCGTGTAAACGAGCTGGTGGCTCTAGACATTCTGGGACCTTTCCCTACGATACCGAGAGGTAATAAGTACCTTTTGGTTGTGGTGGAGTATTTCACTTGTTGGCCCATGGCCTGGCCTCTCCCCAACCAGTCGGCTGCGGCCGTTGTGGACGTCTTTGTTCAGGGCGACGTCCTGGACAAAGGTGCTCCAAAACGGCTGCTGACCGACCAGGGAAGGAATTTCTTGGGGGTCCTTTTGCGCGACATGTGCCGTCTGTTGGGCACAAAGAAGGTCCGCACTTCGCCCTACCACCCTCAAACCGATGGAATGGTAGAGCGCCTGCATAGAACTCTTACCTCTATACTGTGCCACCAGGTTGATGAATCCCAGCTTGACTGGGACTTGCAAGTCCCTGGGGTTCTCGCCGCGTACCGAATGGCAACCAGCTTTTCGCCATTTTTCTTAATGTATGGTAGGGATGCTGTTCCCCCTGCCGACGTTCGCTTGCATATTGACTCGCCGCCGCAGAAATCTAAATTCGCAGACCATCTGCGTTTAAACCTTCATAAATTGTTGGAGGCGCGTGAGGCCGCCATTGAGAATTCGGCCTCTTGCCAGCGCCAATTTGCGGCTGCGTGCCCCTGCGACGTCCACGCACGCGTGGATGGTGGGGGACAAATCCTGGCTTCATTGCCCCCAGGTGCCAGTGTCCACGTCGGCCAAACTCCTTAAGCCATGGAGGGGTCCTGTCGAAATTGTTGAGGTTGTTCGGCCCCAGTGCATTAAGATCCGATGGGGAAAGCATCACTGGTTCGTCCACCTCTCCCAGTTGAAGCCTTTCGTCGTGCCGCGCGTTCCCACGTCACACACACAGCACGATGGCCGAGCGTGTCACGCGTCCGATGAGCCGAGTGATGCCTCGTTGGTGCCTAACCCACAGCGCAGTCGTGTCGTCCTTGCTGCAGATGACGCTGGAGTGATGGGGCCGTGCAATGCGGGATCGCCCATTTTGGACGCCGTGTCATCGTGGGCCTTCCCGGGCGTGCCTGCCGACTCACCTGCCCTGCTTGTACCACCAGGGAAGCCGCCCACCCCCTACCACGGGCCAGCAACACACACTCGCACTAAAACTCGGGGGTTTTCATGAGGGCCTCATTCGTTCCCTCACACATACGCGGTCTTGACGGGTGATGCCTTGCGCCGCATTTACTGTGTGTCTGTGGAGAGTACTTACCTTCTGCAGCACGGTGGTCCTTTCGAAATTCGGTTCTCTTTTCTCGTTGCCCGTTGGCTTGTTGTTACCCCATCGCGCGTGCTCGCTCATGGGTGCATGCTCGCTCGGTTTTTTCGTATTAATATGTATATATGGTGTGTACTTTCTGGGGGAGTATTTATGTCGGGATGTTCTTGTTGTGTTTTTGCGAGGCACACTCGTTCTTTGCATGTTTGTGTTTTTTTCGAAGGTTCGTTAAATTGTTCAGCCAGGACAGCTGTGGCTTCCGAAGGGGGGGTGATGTAGGGGTGATTGTCACTCACCATTCAACAACATGTAGTTCCACTTGCCGTCAATAGAGTACAGAGGCGTTACCTCGCTAGGGCACATGCCATGGGCCACAGAGAGGCCATCGGTGGATCCCAGTAAACGGATCCTGGGACACATTCCCCGGGCCCCCGGGTGGGGGGGAACTGGGGGAATGATGTCACCTGAGAGGCGTGGCCAGGGCGGAGCCGGCTATGAACTGGTATATAAGCCAGAGCTCAGGCAGCTCTGGCTCAGTTATCTACATGCCGAAGACTGAAGCCCGGGCTGGAGAATAGGACCCTGGACCCAAAGCTCTGCAGCCCTTCTAAGGGCTGGAGCTCAGTGAGGCCAGTGGTCAGGACCCATGGACCAGGAGGTCAGGGTCAGTTAGCCTCCCATAGATCGCAGCAGGAGGACGATAGGGTTCGGGTCACCAGAGTAGGTCCCGTATAGTTCGGAGGCCATAGCTCCCTAGGAAGCGGGTGAAGGGACCGATATACCCTTCATGCTAGGGACCCTGTAGTAAAAGACAATAAGCAACGTGTGCCTCATAAAGAAGTTTATTCGTCATATTTACAACACAACATCATTGATGATATTGGTGGCGAGGATGGATGGTGATAGTGATGTTTGTGATGTTATTGTTGATGGTGAACATGATCGTTGGTGATGGTGATGTTGATGATGGTGGATGATGGTGATAATGGTGTTCTGTAGTGATGTTGTCATCGCTGTTGTCACAGACGGACGCTCACCGACTCTGGACACAAACTCAGCTCATAACAAAATCCAGATCTCCTCGGATCTCAGGAAGATGAAGCTGACCGGTGCCTCCCAGGGTCGCCCCGATCACCCACACCGGTTTGATGGCTGTCCACAAGCCCTGTGCCGTGAGAGCTTCTCGTCGGGCCACCACTACTGGGAGGTGGATGTGGGGGACGCGGAGTGGTGTCGGGTTGGAGTCGCGTACGGGACGATCCCACGGAAAGGGAGTGGTGGTGCTGCACAGTGGCTGGGAGGGAGCGACGCGTCCTGGTGTTTAGAGAAATCTGACGACAGCTTCTCAGTGTTTCATGGTGGAGTGAAGACTGCACTGTCGGTGAGGGGGGCCCCCTCCCCCCGCAGAATCGGGCTTCACCTGCACTGGGAGGGGGGGCTCCTGGCATTTTACCGCGCCGACTGCATGGAGGTGATCCACGAGGTTCGGCAGAGATTCTCGCAGCCTCTCTACCCTGGGATGTGGGTGTTGTATTGTAATGATCGATTGAATATCGTGGATCTGAGTTGTGCATCCTGAGGATGAGGAGAGACAGAAACCCAAGAAACCGAGACAGAAATCCAAGAAACGGAGGAGAGGGTGGATGGTGACGAGATGGTGAAGTGCGGGTGAGGGGAAGGTGGAACGGAGGGTGAGGTAGGCATGACGTTGTGGGGAAAATGGAGGGGAAGGTGAGGGAAGGTGACGGGTGAGCGTTGAGGGTGATGGTGAGGGTGAAGGGCGAGGAGAGGGTGAGGAGAGGATGCGAAGGAGGGTGTAGAGAGAGGGTCAGGTGATGGGAGGGTGAGGTGAAAATTGAGGGAAGGGTGAGGTGAGCATGGAGCGGTAGGGTGAGGTTCAGGTTGGCGTGCGTGAGCGATGTCGCCGGTGCAGTACCAATCGCAGGTTCTTGTGCTTGCACTCGCGTCACAACATCTGCTCATCCCTGCAATTCACCATCATCACCATCATCATCCCATCATCACTATCATCATCACTATTATCACTGTCATCATTATCCCATCATCATCACTACCATCACCACCATCACCACCATCAACACCACCATCATAATCACCACTGTCAGCACTATCACCGTCATTGCCATCATCATCATTACCAAGCATCACGAACATCAACATCACCATCATAATCACCATCACCACCGTCACTATCAACCACCATCACCAGCATTACCATAAACACCACCAAAACCATCATAATCACCATCATCAACATCATTGTCACTATCATCACCATGATCACCACCATCATTACTATCATCACCATCACCCCATCATCACTATCTTCAGCAACATAATCAACATCATTATCCCCATTATCACCACTACCCCGATCACCACCATCACCACCATCAACCACCATAAAATGTAATTATCATCACCATTATCATCACCATCATTATGACCATTATCACCATAACCATCATCACCATAACAATCCTCAACATCATAACCACCATCATCACTATCATTGTCATCACCACCGTCAAAACTACCATCAGCATCATCACCACCACCATCAAGCTAAACACCATCAATACCACCATCAACACTACTACTATCATCACCGTCATCATAATTACCACTGTCATCACTATCACCATCATTGCCATCATCATCATTACTAACCATCACGAACATCAACATCACCATCATTATCACCACCATCACTATCAACCACCATCACCATCATCATTACTATAAACACCACCAAAACCATCATAATCACCATCATCAACAACATTGTCACTATCGTCACCACGATCACCACCATCATTACTATCATCACCATCACCCCATCATCACTATCATCAGCAACATCACCAACATCATTATTCCCATTATCACCACTAGCACGATCACCACCATCACTACCATCAACCACCATCATAAAATTTATGACCATTATCACCATAACCATCATCACCATAACCATCCTCAACATCATTACCACCATCATCACTATCATTGCAATTGTCACCATCATTATGATCAACATCAACACCACAAAAACTACCATAATCATCACCATTATCACGACCATCATCACCACCATCTCACTCATCACCATTATTATCAACACCACTGTCATTATCACCACCACCACCATGATCACCATCATTATCATCACCACCATCATCATCATTATCTGTGCCATCATTATTACCATGATCAACACCTTTACCATCATTGCCATTTCACCATTATTACCACCCCTACCATCATCATTATGGTAACGTCTTTGTAACGTCTTTGTAGTTCGGGCTGTTATTTTTGTTGATTGTGTTTAACCGGGGCGAGAACTCAAGACACCAGGATAGGAGTCTAATCTGTAAGAGTGAGTGGAATGGGGAGTAAGTGTTTGGGTGATTGAGTAGATGAGTAAGTAGATAAGTGACAGAGAATGTGGGTGATTGAATGCTTGAGTGAGTGCAATGGTTGATTGGGTGAGATGGTGGGTGAGTGAGTGTATGGGTGAGTGAGATGGTGGGTGAGTGAGTAGCTGAGTGTATCAGTGGTTAAGTTAGTAAGCGAGAGGGTAGGTGAGTGGGTAAATGATTGAGTGAGTTCAAGTGAATCGTCTGTAACCGGGTGTGGAACTCGAGAGACCAGAACAGGAGTCTCATTTGCAAGAGTGACCTGGGGCTGGGGGGGGGTCTCTAAAATAACAAAAACGACAACGTGAGCACAGGGAACAATAACAAAGCGAAGATAAATTATCGGAAAAAAACAAACAACCACCACCGTGTTACAGACGGAACCGGAAAAAAAACAGCGCCCCAAACAAACGCCCAATACTGCAAGGGTGGAGACAGCGTCTGTCCACCCAACTCACAGTCGTGTCCACGTGTTGGGGGCGATCTCGTCTATCCAGGGCCACCCGTCGCGGCGTCCAACGCGATGTAACGACGACTCCCACAGACAACACAGACAGCCCATTCCTCCCGGTCTCCCCCCCACCCACGGTTCCTGGGTTTGTCGGCGTTGATCCCCCTCCGGGAGCGTCCGTGGAATGAACAGCCGGACGCTTCGTTTGTAACCCAAACGGAGCCGTTGCCTCCCCCCAACCTAGGCCTCGGCAAGGTAAGGTAAAAGTTAAAAGGTAAAAACAACGAGTTTAACTTTACCTTACCTTTTACCTTACCACAATACAATCACTCTACCCTACCTTTAACCCTTTAGCAGGTAAGGTAAAAGGTAATAGGTAAAAAGCAACGAGCCTACCTTTTACCCTTACCCTATACAAATTACCCGATTACAGGGTAATTCTTGGGGTACTCTTACACATGAAAAAGGTTTGTAACGGTAAATGCTAGGTAGAGCGCTTTAGTCATATAGAATACTCTCGATTATTCCAATTTTACACGCTTGTTGTCGTTGTTGTATTCTCAAATCTTGTAACTCAATTTTAACCCACTTCCTAATGTGGTATTGACTATCGACTGCAAACTTGGTATACTTATGTCATACTGATGGCAATATATTCTATCATAAAAAATGTATATATAAAAACAAATTCTATGTTTCGGCTTGGGTCTAATTGTCCATGCTCAACTGACGTTGGCTGTAATTGGCCACGGTCCCTTACGTGATGGCAAGCTTCGGGGCCACTTCCTAGAGTCGCGGAGTTCTGCCATAACTAGTACATTTAATAAAAGCGTGTTTTTTTATATTAATTATTAAATGGAGGCCACGGACTGCGCCACGGAGCTTTTAGCGGTAAACAAGGCACCGTATTTACCGGGTAATATTTCGCGCTTCCTTTACCCTACCGGGTAATTCTTCCGAGCTACCTTTACCCTACCCTTTACCTTACCCCTTTGCATGTCGACACCTTTACCCTTTACCCTTTTACCCGGTAAAAAGGGTAAATTACCTTACCTTGCCGAGGCCTACCCCAACCTCCTCCTCTTGCCCAGCACTCAGCCTCACATGCAAACAAAAAAACGTTAAAACCCCCTCAGCGTGGGTGAACGAGGCAGGGCGTGAACAATACAAAGAGGTTTTCATACCCCTTTTCTGGCAACAATAAATGAGAGAGTTGTGTTAAGATGTTCAAACACCAAACAGAGTATAGCTTTTGCAAGGAATCAAGTACTGCATTAACCACACACGGTACTTGTGTTGTACATGTGTAGTGTAATAGCGCCGGCTGGTGGACAGCAGCGGCAGCTTTGTTGGACAGACAGTACACACGCCGGTGAGGGCGTGCATGGGGTGTTGGCAGAGAGAGGAACTGGGGCAAGGGTCACGGAGGACCCCATCTGTAGGCCCCTGGAACCTGCTAGTGGGTTCGAGAGGGAGGCGCGGTCAGGGCGGAGCCAGGCCGCCACTGGCAGCATAAATGGAGCCGAGAGCGGGGGGCTCAAGGGCTGTCTGTTATGGCTGAACGATGCATCGATTTCAAATGGCAATTTGAAAGAATGCTATTACAAATCGCAAAGGCTGCGATTTTTTGTGAGTCTTTAGTTATTTAACTTAACAATTGTTCTATATTTGATTGTTCTATTTCAATTAAAACATTTTAATACATACATGTTGGAAGTAATTCATGTATTTTAAGTTCTCATCCTTGTGTAATAAACCCCGTTCAGACGACGTGGTGACTTGAGAGTTGTTTATTCATTTCCATTCACAGCTTTCCACCACATTCGTTCACTCGGTTCCCTTGCTCCTTCATGCTGCTGGCTGACAGCGTAAGGGAGAGAGAGACTGCCGTGGCCCGCCACGTGGCTGGCTCCGGACCACGGCACCAGCGGGGCTTCCCCCTTCGTTCCTCCGCACACTGACCACGTGCTGTCTTTCTCCGCCCCTTTTAATCCCTGGCCCACGTGATACCACGCAGCCAATCCTCAGCCACACCCCTGGAACTTTCCCGAAGATACTGTCCGGCTCCAGGGCCACGCCCCTGGCTCGACTCCCCATTGGTTGCGGGCTGAGGCCAGCAGAGCCTATCATTATCATCCAGGTGTAACCTCACATTACACTTGCATTACAATATATAGAGCAGTTCATATTTTGATGGTATCATGTGGTAATGCTCTATCACATGTTTTAAATCTATTACACAGTGAATATTGAACTGAAGCTTGACTTAAAAAAAGATGTAATCGCAAATCAAATGGCAATTGCAATATCTGTCAGAAAAATCGCAATTAGATATTTTCCCCAAACTGTTCAGCCCAACTGCTGGTTCTGGGAGTGGACTCGTCTCGTCTCTGCTGTTGCCTCGTCACCATCGTCACTGCCGTCTTCACAAGATATTGCGCTGCTGGAAGTTGTTGGCTATCTCAGTCAGCGCCATCAGTGTTTGATGGTTAGGGTTGTGTACAGGCTAGACGAAGTAACGGTGGAGAGTGTAAGGACGAGACCGTGGAAGTTGTGAATAAAGAAGGTGCCTCCTAGAAGCTCTGTCTCTGAATCTTTGACACTACATTTGGTGTCAGGAGTGGTTAGAAAATTCAATAGACATTAGGGTATAAATGGCAATGCCAAATATATCCAAGAAGAAGAGCTCCAGTGGCTTCCTAATAACTTAAGGAAACGCGTTCCAGACAGCCACAGAAGCAGCACATCTAAAAGCGCCACACAATACGGTGACCGTCTTTGTTCGATCTAGCAATGTGATTATAACTATTACTGTACGTATATGTTCATACGTTTTGCTGCCTGGATTTCTGTCTGCCTGCCTGGATTCTTGGCGGGCGGGCGAGCAAGTGAGCGTATTCGGTGGTGACGTCACGGCGCGCATCTGCGGGATGGCGTTAACACCGCACCCCACAGCGTTGAGGCAGGTTCCTGCATGGTGCTGACGTCATAACCCTCCCTCCCTACCAAATTCAAATCACCATTCACGCCTGGGCGTGTATCCCTCGCAAAATGAGTGAGATGCGTCATCACGCTATCGTATCATACTCAGATCATCATACTAGCAAACTACATTAGGTAAATACATTTTACTGGCTGGATGGCTGGAGAGAAAGACGGAGGGATGGACAGTCAGGTACAAAGGCCATGTGGGCTGCTCATGTTTGGTTAGACAATAAAAATGTTACATTAAAAAAATAAAAGGTAAAAAAACCACACAGCACGTTCTATTGTCTTGAGTATTACTGTTTATACAAAGTGACTTTTACCTACAGTCTATAGAAAGCAATACACGTACAGTGACACGGACTAATTTGACGTGCGTTTGCGGGTGACCAGACCAGTACTCGCTGTATCTGATTCAACACAAATCCTATTGTAGTCCTCGTTCTGTCTGTCAACAAAAATACACGAATTCTGCACGGTGCATGTGGCACTTTTATAGACTCACACATAGATTCATAGACTCACACAGAGACAGACTCACTCAGAGACACATAGACTCATCACATAGAAACCCATAGACTCACACCGAGACCCACACTCCCACAGAGTATCATAGATACACATACCCATAGACTTACACAGAGAACCATTCACTCAATAACACAGAGACGCATAGACTCCCTTACACAGACCCATAGACTCACCACACGTAGCCCCATAGACTCCCCTGTCGGTAGCAAATCGTGGAGCTAGGGCTAAGAGTGGGCAAAAACCAGGAAGGGGATGCACAGGGCATGTGCGGGACATTCGGGAGCAGGTTGAGCTGGAGAGTGGTCGTCTGTAGAGTTGTGCGAGAACTCTCACCTTCTGGGTTCAATTGCCGACACGCCATGCACACCAGGTCGGGTCACCCCAGAAAGTCAGTCTATGCCCAGAAAAAACAGAGGTGAGAGATTAAACGCTACACTGTCCGTGTCGTCTTGGTCTTCCTGTCTTTGGTGGTGCATTGTGGGTGTGCAAGTGACTTGTTGTTAGACAGGTAGCTAAATGTATTAGAGGGCTCGTCCCGAACAGGACACCCTCAGTTTAGAAAACCTCCCTAACAACCAGCGAGGCCTGCCTAGAGACTTCACCCCGAGGAGCCATCTCCTTGAGCCTTGGGAAGGACGCATGACCACAACTGGATGGGGTATGGGGGTGTGTGTGCATAGGGCAAGGGGCCGACTTTAGGCCGTGCTCAAGCCGCGTGCAGAGGGGCCACCGCTGAGTAATTTTTATCGTGCACAAAGCGAGTCTCCCTCTATCAGGCGAAATGGGGCACGGTCCGATTTATTTCCGCCCATGCCGCCAGAGGTCGCAGAAAGGCGGAAAATGTGTAGATTCGCCGTGGGTACTAATTGCCGACCTTAGGCTGTGTTCACACCACCCCTGTGGAGAGATACACATATATACGTACCCACCCACGGGTAAGATTGCCCAACCGTGGTGTGGGATGACAAACCGATGGCACATGCCGGTGCACTCAGAGGGAGGGGGAAAGTACCCTCCAGGAGAGCATTGCTCGGAGCAAGGACTGTCCTCCTATATAGGGGACGAGGGCACCGAGAAAGAAACGGAGACCGCCAGAGGTGGGGCCAATCGAGTTTGCAGCCAGGCCCAGGGGCGGTTTCTTCATTAGGGCGATTGGGCGACGCACCACCAAAGTGTGAAAGGGACTTTTTCAATCACATTCACAACCTCATTCAACCACAGAGTTACGCTAGCCGTCACTGTGCTTCTGGATATAGTCCAATCAGCGTCATGTCACGTTCTGTGGAGTACCGCCTCTTTCTGGGCGATTTCACTCTGGCTGAGAATCGCCCAGAGTGTTCCCATAGAATTACATTAAAATATGTTTTTTTTCGAACTTCAGGCGCTGCAATGCATTCTCTATGGCTTCCGGTAGGGCTCGCACTAACGTGCTTACGTCATCATACGTAAGCACGTTTCAGTCAACAATATTATTTGTCGCCACCTAGTGGAATCTTTAATAAAATAAACTGAGTGTATTGAAAATACTGTACATTTACTGGTTAAAACCCCTTGTCAAACTCTATTTGAGCTTGAATTTTGGTAAAACGTTAATTAATGTAATAACACACACACAAATCATCGCTGTCGGACGGAAGCCTTGTATGTCCAAAACTGTTACTTTTCAGGAAACGAAAGAAAACCTGTTTTTTCCCCAAAATAATTTCCAAGCTCTTTTAATGCTTTTCATTGGTTATATATTTGTAAAACACATTGACAGATGTAAAGGGTGACCAATAGCATTAATTTTAGAAAAAATATGGAGATATAAAATATGGATTCTGCCTGATACATTGTTGCTGTCGGGATGGAAACCTTGTATCTCCATATTTATATTATAATAAATAATTATTTTATAACTAAAATAAATGTATTTATTTTGTCAGGTCTGCGACACAATCTTGGTCCACACCAAAGAAAGGTTCTCCTTTACCGACCACCTTGTAAGTGCCACGCTGCTACAAGGAGAGATGTTTCAAAAGCATGGCCATACATTCCCTGTTGAGGCTCTGAACATCACTGTCAGGGCATACCCTATGTTAAATAAGGCGAAGCTGAAGACTGAACTGTCTCTCATTTATGAGAGTCCAGAATTCAAGGGCTGCTGTGGTGCACTGGCGCTGTACCAGGTTTTGCTGAAGTACAACCTCCAGGATACTTTTTCAGAGACTGTTGCTCTGTTGAACATC
>JAAXLI020001853.1:0-17543 GCA_014621495.2 Entosphenus tridentatus
CAACAACACCAGCAACAACACCAGCAACAACACCAGCAACAACACCACCAACACCAGCAACAACACCACCAACACCACCAACAATACCACCAAAACCACCAAGAACACCACCAACACCACCAACAATACCACCAACACCACCACCACCATCAACACCACCAACAACGCCACCACCAACACCACCACCACCACCACCAACACCACCACCAACACCAAAACCACCAACAACACCACCAACACCACAACAAAACCACCAACACCACCAACAATACCACCAAAACCACCACCAACACCACCAACAGCACCACCAACAGCACCACCAACAACACCACCAAAACCACCAACACCATCAACACCACCACCACCACCACCAACAACACCACCAACAACAACACCACCACCACCACCAACAACACCCCCACCAACAACACCCCCACCAACAACACCAACAACAACCGCCATTCGCCACTATGTGGCGGTGACGTCACCACGACGCTTGTGCCAGGCCAAGTGTACCTTGAGGCCATGTGAAGTGTCAAACGCCCGCTGGCAGGAGGTCACGGGGCAGACCCTGGGGCCACGGGTCGACTGACTGAGATGACCGAGATGACTGGCTGATGCACCACCTGTGCCCCCTACTGTACCAACTTGCTGTGCTTTAGCCACCCGGCGCTCCGCTCGTTGTTGTGAGCGTCGCTCCTCCGCCCTCCGTTGTTGTTGGAGGGCGACTGCCACCAACACCACCAACAACAGCACCAACAACAGCACCAACAACAGCACCAACAACAGCACCAACAACAGCACCAACAACAGCACAAATAACACCACCAACACCACCGACAACACCACCACCAACAACAGCACCACCAACAACAGCACCAACCCCACCAACAACAGCACCAACCCCACCACCAACACCACCACCACCACCACCAACAACACCACCAACACCACCACCATCAACATCACCAACAACAGCACCAAAACCACCACCACCAACAACACCACCAACCCCACCACCACCACCAACAACACCACCACCAACATAACCAAAAACAAGAACACCACCAACAACACCACTCAAAACAACACCACCAACACCACCACCCAAAACAACACCACCACCAACAACACCACCACCAACAACAACAGCACCAACCCCACCACCAGCACCAACCCCACCACCACCAACAACAACAACACCAGCAAAAATATAACCAAAAACAACACCATCAACAACAACACCAACAACACCAGTAAAAATATAACCAAAAACAACAACACCACCACCACCAACAACACCACCACCACCACCTCTTAGTGGCACGCTCCAGTGAGGTGATAGGTGAGGAGGGGGACAAGGTGAGGTGATGGTGAAGAGGTGGACGAGGTGAGGTGATGGGTTAAGAGAGACGAGGTGAGGTGATGGGCGAGGATAGACGAGGTGATGGGTGAGGAGAGACGAGGTGATGGGTGAGGAGAGACGAGGTGATGGGTGAGGAGAGACGAGGTGAGGTGATGGGTGAAGAGGGGGACGAGGTGAGGTGATGGTGAAGAGAGGGACGAGGTGAGGTGATGGGTTAGGAGAGACAAGGTGAGGTGATGAGAGACGTGATGGGTGAGGAGGCGGACGAGGTGAGGTCATGGGTGAGGAGGCAGACCAGGTGAGGTGATAGGTGAGGAGAGATGAGGTGATGGGTGAGGAGACGAGGTGAGGTGATGGGTTAGGAGACGAGGTGAGGTGATGGGTTAGGAGAGACAAGGTGAGGTGATGAGAGACGAGGTGATGAGAGACGAGGTGATGGGTGAGGCGGCAGACGAGGTGAGGTGATGGGTGAGTAGGCAGACGTGGTGAGGTGAGGGGTTAGGAGAGATGCGGTGATGGGTGAATGAGACGAGGTGAGGTGATGGGAGGAGAGACGAGGTGAGGTGATGGGAGGAGAGACGAGGTGAGGTGGAGGTTAACGAGACGAGGTGATGGGTGACGAGGGGAACGAGACGAGGTAATGGGTGAGGAGAGACGAGGTGATGGGTGAGGAGGCAGACGAGGTGAGGTGATGTGGCACAGGAGATGAGGTGATGGGTGACGAGGGAGACGAGGTGAGGTAGACAAGGTTGTGAGGGTGGTGAGGAACGAGACGCACAGATTCCCCCCTTACTGATGTCGATCCGCGTGGCCCCCGTGGTGCTCGAGGCGGGGCTGGGGTCTCCACGCGGGCGGAGGCCGCGAGGACTCAGAGGCAGCCGCCATTGCTGGGGGGGGAAGGGGTGAGACGGGGGAGGGGGGTTTCCCCGCGCTTTTATAGACGTGTGACATCACTCCCTTGCCCCCCCCTCACCCCCTCCCCTCCATTCGCCGCTAAGCGATGGTGACGACACCACGGCACCTCCTGTGCCAGGCGAGGTGCCGGTAGTGGTGGTGATTATCCGCAGTGCACATGCGATAAAGATAGAGGGGGATAGGGAGATAGACATACCTATCAACACATACAGTTTACCCGTATCCTTGTACAGGGAAATTGAGTTGGGTAAGGAGAGACGAGGCGAGGGGATGCGTGATGAGGCAGACGAGATAAGGTGATAGGTGAGGAGGCAAACAAAGTGAGGTGATGGGTGAGGAGAGGTGTGATGCCGCCGCCCCGAAGCCGCTCGGCGGGCGCCCCATCCCCGACCTCGCCACCACCAAGTGACGGAGCCGACCCCGCGTTCCCCCCACCTCACCTCACATAAACACACCTGCACGCATTCCCCCCCCCCATAGAGCTCCAAGGGGAGGTCACCTGGCTGACCGGTCTTAACCCGAGAAGCCCTTATCGGGATAACCTTCACGATTTCCGGCGACCAGGGAATTGGACGACCTCCCCCGGTGCTACTTCGCACCGTGGCGCTGTAACCTGAGTTGAGAATACCTGTTCACGGCGGGGGACCACCCGGCCCCCACGGTTGAAACGCACCCCCACACACACACGAATCGACGAGGCAGGCAGAGGAGGAGCGAGACGGCTGATTGACATAACAACGGCACCGTGCACCGGCGCAGTCAAGCCGACCACCCATTATTATGGGAGGCATGAGAATAGGACTAATTAGAATGCGCGCCGCGCATAACCAATGTTATGGGGGGCATGAGAATGGGACTAATTAGAGTGTGCGCCGCGCGTAAGCACCGGAGGAGCGAAGAGGGCAGGGGAGGCGCGGCCTGGGACGGGAGAGATAGGATAAAAAGCGAACGTAACGAGGCAGAGGGTCTCTTACTCCGAGAAGCCAGCGTTCCAGACGGCTCCCAGCTCTGCCCTCCAGACGTCCGTGCGACGTGTCGAGGCAAGCAGCGAGGAAAACCCATGGAACGTCGAGTGCCTCAAACCGTGAGTAAGGAGGTAAAAGCATTTCGTAAGCAGATAAATAGAGAATAGACCCAGGGGTATCAGAGTAGGCACGCCTCGTCGATGCACACTGATTTAACAATTCACGGGCAACCGGTAATAAATCATTAATAGCTGATCGTGGCCTCGTGTGATCTCGCTGAGAAGTGTGAACGCATGTGGTGCTGTGTATACATTTGCTCGCCACGTGGGAGCGCTGCGCAGAGCGGCGCGAGGGAAGGGGTTGCGTTTGGAGTGCGCGGTACTGTGTATGCGTAAGCTCGCGGCGTGCGTAATCGGCGTACCACAGGTGCACGATCGTAACGTGAGTTTTCAGTGTTGAGACGAGTGCCGTGTGGGGCTGCGTAAAGGAGGTGGACGAACGCGAGCGGGGCTGTGTATACGTATACTCGTAGTGAGTGAGTGCTGCGCGAAGCTGCGTGAGGGGGAGTATGGCGTTTGATTGATGATGCTGTGCGTACGTACGCTCGCAGCGTGGGAGCGCTGCGCGAGGCTGTATGGGTAGGGGCATTGCGTTCGAATGCCGGCGAAACCCTAGCGAGTATTAGGGCGGTGCGGCAATGCAACCGGAATAGGGGATGGAGGCGGGGGCGACACCGGGGGCCAACGGCCCCCACAGAGGCGAGGTGATGGGTGAAGACAGACGAGGTGAGGCGATGGGTGAGGAGGGGAACGAGGTGAGGTGATGGGTGAGGAGAGAATAGGCAAGGTGATAGGTGAGGAAGACGAGGTAATGGTTGAGGTGGGGGAGGAGGTGAGGTGATGGGTGAGGAGGGACACAAAGTGAGGCGATGGGTGAGGAGGGGGACGAGGTGAGGTGGAGGTAGACGAGGTGAGGTGGTCAACGAGACGAGGTGATGGGTGAGGAGAGACGAGGTGAGGTGATGGGCGAGGACAGACGAGGTGAGGTGTGTGATGCCGCCACCGTGAAGCCGTTCGGCGGGCGCCCCATTTAGACCTCGCCTCCACCAAGCGACGGGGCCGACCCCGCTTCCCCCTCACTGCCCCCCACATAAACACAACCTCACACATTTCCCCCTCATAGAGCTCTGAGGGGAGGTCACCTGGCCAACAGGTTTTCCCCCGAAACCCTCATAGGGATAATCTTCACGGTTTCCTGCGGCCAGGGAATTGGGCGACCTCCCCCGATGCTAATTCGCACCGCGGCGCTGTGATCTGGGTTGAGATTGCATGGTCACGGCGGGGGCTGTCCAGCCACTACGGTTGAAACGCACCCCCCCACACACATGGATCAGCAAGACAGGCAGGGGGGGGGGGGGGGTTGGCCCGAACGGGGGGGGGAGCCCGGGTGGGGGGGTGATTGGCATAGCGGGTGTGCTCAGGGACCGCCGCCGTGCAGCAGCCTGCGGCGAGCCCTTTGTTACGGAAACCACGGCTGTTTAGCATAGCAAAGGCGCCCGTGGACCACCGCCGGCGCCGCAGTCAGCGGTGGACCCATTGTAAGGGAAACTGGGAATGCGGCTGAACAGGCGCGGTGACCTGATTGGCCGAGAAGGCCCTCGGGTCAGCTTTCTTTGATGTAGGTTAACCATAAAAAGGGGGCGCATACAGGTAGAGCCCTCTCTTGCTCCAAAAGTCAGCCCTCGGGATGGTCTCCAGCTCAGCCACTCGAACGTCCGTGTGACGCGTCGAGGTGAGCAGCGAGGACGAGACCACCGGAGCGCCGTGCGCATCTAACAGTGAGTAAGAGGGAAAGAAAGTACTGGGATTGAGTCTAAAGAAACCAATACAGCTTAGAGCCCATCAAATTAGATTAATCGGATACAGACCATCGGGAAATAGCGTAAGCCTGCCTTGCCGATCCCTACTGACCCAACAGTGAATCATAGTCGGCCGGTAATAAATCATTAATAACTAATCGCAACCTCGTGTGGTTTTGACGAGCGTGTGAAAGCGCGTGGTGCTGTGTGTACGTACGCTCACAGCGTGTGTAGTCAGTGCTCCACGGGTGTGCGCTCGTAACGTGGGTGGTCGGTGTTTCCGCGGGTACATGCACCGTTCTGTCGCTGTGGAGACGCGTGCTGCGTGAGGGCTCACACCCACCGTAAACACCTGTTCCACGGCCCCTTTAAACGGGCGTTATCACCCGCTCACGGCGGCTGCACGTGTGCGAGCAACGCCACTGCCCTCCGACCTCCGACCCCCAGCTGCCATGCGATTTCTAGAGCGTGCACGGAGTTGAACAGTAGCGTGTGGGTAGTTGAGGAAAGGCACGTGGATGGTGTTTGAATGAACAAGGTGGCTAAAGGGGCCAGCTGAAAGTTATGTCTCACAAAGAGGAATCGTGGGGCAGTAGCCCCCACAGGTGATGAGTGAGGAGGGTGATGAGGTGAGGTGATGGGTGAGGAGGGGGATGAGGTGAGGTGATGGGTTTAGGAAAGACGAGGGGAGGTGATGGGTGAGGAGAGACGAGGTGATGGGTGAGGATAGAAGAGGTGATGGGTGAGGATAGCAGAGGTGATGGGTGAAGAGGCAGACGAGGTGAGGTGATGGGTGAATAGGCAGACGTGGTGAGGTGATGGGTGAGGAGAGATGAGGTGATGGGTGAGGGGGACGAGGTGAGGTGATGAGAGGAGGAGAGACGAGGTGAGGTGGAGGTAGACGAGGTGAGGTGGAGGAAGACGAGGTGAGGTGGAGGTTAACGAGACGAAGTGATGGGTGAGGAGAGACGAGGTGAGGTGATGGGTGACGAGGGGAACGAGCTGAGGTAATGGGTGAGGAGAGACGAGGTGATGGGTGAGGATAGAAGAGGTGATGGGTGAGGAGGCAGACGAGGTGAGGTGATGAGGCAGAGGAGATGAGGTGATGGGTGAGGGAGACGAAGTGAGGTAATGGGGTGAGGCTGACAAGGTTGTGAGGGTGGTTAGGAATGAGACGCACAGATTCCCCCCTTACTGATGTCGATCCGCGTGGCCCCCGTGGTGCTCGAGGTCAGCATCGCTAAGGCGGGGCTGGGGCCTCCACGCGGGCGGAGGCCGCGAGGACTCAGAGGCAGCCACCATTGCTGGGGGGGGAAGGGGTGAGACGGGGGGGGGGGGTTTACCGCGCTTTTATAGACGTGTGACGTCACTCCCTTGCCCCCCCCTCACCCCCTCCCCTCCATTCGCCACTAAGCGACGGTGACGACACCACGGCGCCTCCTGTGCCAGGCGAAGTGCCAGTAGCGGTGGCAATTATCCGCAGTGCACATGTGATAAAGATAGAGGGGGATAGGGAGATAGACATACCTATCAACCCATACGGTTTACCTGTATTATTGTGGGCCAGCTCAATCATTCTGGAAAGGATGAGAGGATCCAGGAGTTCGGCTGACGAATCAGGGTAGGTGGCCATGGCAAGCGCTAACAGCGCCCCTCGGTAAGCCAAGGGCGATTCCTCTGCTTCTCGACGACGTTGCATACATTTTCTGGTAGCCGCCGTTGGAGGTTCGTAGAATTCCGCCATTTCCGTGAAAGCGTCACGCAGCGTCTTCTTCTTGCTCGCCAGGATGGATCGGAAGACCGCCAAGGAGACATCATCCAAAAGCATGGGCCTCCAGCGCCTCCGTCCATCGCACCGACCGAAAGGCTGACTCGAACCGCCACGTGAACGCACTCCAATCGCCCCCGGCAACAAATTCCTTGATTTGAGGAAGGCGATGTCTGCGGTGAATGTCCGAAGCCTCGAGCGTCTCCAATCCCGTTCCCCGCGTATTTCGCGGCTCCGTCAAAATGGCATCCGGCGGCCGCGTGGCGGCAGCCCCGCCCAAGATGGCGTCCGGCGGCTTCGTTGCAGCAGCCCCGCCCAAGATGGAGGCCTCTCCCTCCGCGGCAGGAGCAATGGCGGACGTCGTTTCCTGCTGAAAATCTTGATCATCGGCCCTTGGTTGAATTTCACGTGGCCGACCGAGGGCCGCTGAAGATGCGACCGCCGTCACAAGATTTAGCAAAATCGCACGGAATGATTCAATCTGCTCCGCCAGTCGACGCCACCCCTCGTCCGCAGTCGGAAACGTGTCTTCGCCAGCCTGTCGGCGATGAGCGGCGTCGGGGAGAGCAGCAGACGGAGGCAGAGGACCCGCAGCTCCCAGCAGTTCGTCCTCCTCCGCCTCAACCTCTTCCTCTGACGGAGGGTCCGGTGGGCTTCTCTTCTTGAGGTGCTTGGACATTTTAGAAAAATCGTCCAAACGGTCTCAAGAGATACTTCTGACTCCAATGTGATAAAGGTCGTTGAGGCGACTTCTGGAATCCGGTCTTTTATTCACTTTTCATTACAGCTCTCCTTCACGCTGCTGACCGGCAGTGTGAGGGATAGAGAGAGAGAGAGAGAGACGCGCAGCCATGTGGCAACTTGGAGCCCCGCGGTGATGGGTGAGGAGAACGAGGTGAGGTGATGGGTGAAGATAGAAGAGGTGATGGGTGAGGCAGACGAGGTGAGGTTATGGATGAGGAGGCAGACGAGGTGAGGTGGAGGTAGACGAGGTGAGGTGATGGGTGAGGAGAGGTACGAGGTGAGGTGATGGGTGAGGGGGACAAGGTGAGGTGATGGGTTTAGGAAGGACGAGGTGAGGTGATGGGTGAGGAAAGACGAGGTGAGGTGATGGGTGAGGAGAGACGAGGTGAGATATGAGGAGGCAAACGAGGTGAGGTGATGGGTGAGAGACCCAGTGAGGTATGGGTAGGCCTCGGCAAGGTAAGGTAAAAGTTAAAAGGTAAAAACGAGCCTACCTTTAACCTACCTTTTACCTTACCACAATACAATCACTCTACCCTACCTTTTACCCTTTAGCAGGTAAGGTAAAAGGTAAAAAGCAACGAGCTTACCCTTACCCCATACAAATTACCCGATTACAGGGTAATTACTGGGGAACTACTTACACGTGAACAAGGTTTATGACGGTAAATGCGAGGTAGAGCGCTTTATACATATAGAATACTCTCAATGATTCCAATTTTACACGCTTTCTTTTAACTCACTGTCGTTATTGTTGTATCCTCAAATCTTGAAACTCAATTTTTACCCACTTCCTAATGTGGTATCGACTGCAAACTTGGTATACTTAGGTCATACTGATGACAATACTATACTCTATCATAAAAAAATATGTTTTTTAAACATTATTTTTTATATGTTATGTTTCGGCTTGGGTCTAATTGTTCACGCTAAACTGACTTTGGCTGTAATTGGCCACGGTCCCTTACGTTGTGGCAAGCCTCGGGGCCACTTCCTGGAGTTCTGCCATTACAGTACTAGTGTAGGGGTGTTACGGGAGGATAAACAAATACACAAGGGGTGTTTGCGCCCGCACGCGTAAGGGTACCTAAACTCCACGTCCACAACGGTTAGCCCTGGGGGGCTGTGACGGCGCTGTGATCCCCCACAGCCCCACCCCTCGGGGGGGAATTGCTGTATAAGGCAGGGAGCCGGTGGGCTCGGGGTCGAGTATTACAGCTTAACCAGCGAAGAGCGAAGACCAGCAGGATAGGCCCTGGGACTCCCCTGGCTCGCTGTCGTTCTAAGGACCGACCAGGGCAAGCCAGCGGCACGGCCCTGAGAGCCCAGAGCCGATGCTCTTGTAAGAGCCGGTCTGGTTGGCTAAGGGTGCCGAGATCCTAGCTTGGCCAGAGCTGTATCAGCTAGCCTCCCCTAGCTCTCTAGTGGAGGACCTGGGAGCAGACTAGCCGGGTTAGCGCTAAGGGTGTCTCCCTGTTAGACGGGTGAAGGGGCCGTTACCCCTTCAAGTATTGTGTTCTGCCCTTTGGTTGAATAAGTGTGCCTCCGACTACGTCGTCTACGTCTTCTTGAACTCACTACACTAGTACATTTTATAAAAGCGTGTTTTTAAGTTTGTTTCAATATTACTTATTAAATGTACGCCACAGACTGTGCCACGGAGCTTTTAGCGGTAAACAAGGTACCGTATTTACCAGGTAATACTTCGCGCTACCTTTACCCTACCGGGTAATTCTTCCGAGCTACCTTTACCCTACCCTTTACCTTACCCCTTGGCATGTCGAAACCTTTACTCTTACCCTTTTACCCGGTAAAAAGGGTAAATTACCTTACCTTGCCGAGGCCTAGCTGTATGTGTGTACGTTCATATGTGTGTGTAACTCCATGTGTGTATTATCGTTGAGGCGACTTCACGCTGCTGACAGGCAGCGTGAGAGGGACAGATAGAGACACACTGCCACGTGGCAACCCGGAGCCCCGCTCCCACGTGGCCCCCTTCCTCTGTTTGTTCCCGTTCTGACCCCCGTGTCGCTCGTCTCCACCCCTATTTAATACCCAGGTCACGTGGTACGTTTCCGCCAATCCTCGTTAGCCTCCATAGAATATTCCAGGCCCCCTCTTAAGCTCCCGGCACCACGCCCCTGACTCCTCTCCCCATTGGCTGTGGCCAAAGCCAGCAGAACCAATCCTTACAGCTGTCACCTTTCCATTACGTCAGGGCCACGCCCTTAGGCTTCCCCCCATTGGCTATAAACCAGGACCGTTAGAGCCAATCATCATGATGAGTTGTGATACGCCAGTGAGCCGGATATATCCTTACATTACAACTGCATCATCGTATGAATGATGCGAGAAGAGATTAAAGGGTTCTTATGTTAACGATTTACGTACTCAGCACTTTTGCTCTCTAAATTACGGCTTGAATGAGGGGGAGGGGTATGACTACACTCACAAAATGTATATCTTACTAGGAATTTTATATAACAAAAGTTATATACATAACTATTACGCTTTGTGTAATTCAACAAAACAAACAAAACTTAACTCCGAGTTCTCTCCGAATTTCACGAGTCCGTTCTAGACCCCCGTTTTTAAAAGAGTTTTAAGCACAGAAAACATAATTAAAGTTTGAAAAATCATTAATTATACAAACTTTACAATAATTTCATTCTTCACTTCGATTAAAATTTTCTTTAAAACCTTCTTCTCACCAACATTACCACTCATTACCACTTTCTCCGAAGGCAAGTTTGTAAAAGAATGCATGGTACAAACAGCAGACATCTTGTGTCCGGAGATCAAAAGCAAATTTGAAAAAGTCAGTTTATCACGCAGGACTGACTCGCCGTGTGGAACTGATTGATACAAATATAGCCAGTCAATTAAACAGTCTGATTCCTTTGAAATATATTCACGAGCACTGGATGAAAGTACGGACATAAAATACACTGCTCAGCTCCTCATTTTTATCCGAGGCATTGACGACAGTTTTGCGATAACAGAGGAGTTTTTGACCATGGAGTCCCTGAAAGGAACAACGCGGGGAGAGGACTTGTATAACCAGGTATCTGCTGTCATCGAAAGAATGACGCTACCTTGGAGTAAACTTGTGAATGTCACAACGGATGGATCGCTAAATTTAACTGGAAAAAATGTTGGGCTGCTGAAAAGAATCCAGGATAAAGTGAAAGAGGAAAACCCTGTCCAGGATCATATTTCCTTCACTGCATCATCCATCAGGAATCCCTGTGTAAGTCTGTATTGCAGCTTAATCATGTCGTGAATCCAGTCGTAAAACTTGTTAACTTTATACGAGCAAGGGGACTTCAGCACCGTCAGTTTATTACCTTCCTGGAGGAAACTGATGCGGATCATGACTTGCTGTACCACTCTCGTGTCCGCTGGTTAAGTTTGGGGAAAGAGTTACGAGTGTGGGAGCTGAAAGAGGACATCATCGCATTTTTGGAGTTGATGGGGAAATCTGAGGAATTCCCTGAGCTAAGCGACAAGAACTGGCTTAGTGACTTTGCGTTTGCTGTGGACATATTTTCACACATGAATGAGCTGAATGTGAAACTGCAAGGGAAAGATCAGTTTGTTCACGACATGTACAAACATGTGAAAGCCTTCAAATCCAAGCTCACTTTGTTCTCTGGACAAATTGCGAACAAATCTTTTGCTCATTTCCCCACACTTGCCATGCAGGAAGAGGCATCGCGAAACGCAAAACAATACAGCAAATCACTTGAGGACCTGCAAGGAGAATTCTGCCGTAGGTTCTCGGAGTTCGAAAACATTGAACAGTCACTTCAGCTGGTGTCCTGTCCCCTGTCACAAGACCCTGAAACAGCACCACAGGAGCTGCAGTTGGAACTGATAGATCTTCAGTCTGACTCCGTCCTAAAGGAGAAGTTAAACTGAATGACTTCTATGCTTCACTTAACAGAGCCACGTTTCCAAACCTCCGGAGGACTGCAAAGAAGATACTGACTTTGTTTGGCTCGACTTGTGTGTGAGCAGACAATCAGCGTCATGAACGCCAACAAAGCGCCCATCACAGATCAAAGTTAACGGATCAGCACCTCAGATCTATCCTGAGAATTGCCACAACCAAAATAACTCCAGACTTGGATGCACTGGCAAAAATGGGAGATCAACAACACTGTTCCCACTGAAACTGATGTGTTGCTGCAGCGAGGTTGGAGCCAAATCTCCGACACAGCCTACGTGGCTGCTCTAACCTGTTAATGTAGATAATAAAGAAGTTAAAGTGAGGTAATTGGTTTGGCGCAGGCCTCAGATGTTTTCATGTTTGATCAGTCATGTTACGACATGTTTTTGTATTGTTCATGTTCGTGCAATTTGTTAAATTGCCTTGCAAAAAAATGCTTTGCTACCTGTTAAAGGCCAAATCCTTTCATGTAATGATTTTTACATGTCATGTATATTAGTTCACACAAACACTCCATCCATCTGTTCCTGGCCCGGCCCCTCTGTCAAATTTTAGAACCCATTGTGGCCCGCGAGTCAAAAAGTTTGCCCACCCCTGGTATAGTGTATAGCAGATTGTATAATAATAAATAGTATAAAAGTATAATGTTTATATAATATCGTAATTGTATAGTGAATATACAGCAGTGTAGTATACAGTAGGGTGGGTAGAATAATACAGTGTAATATTAGAATGTATAGTCTAAGGTATAGGGTGGTGTATAGTAATGCAGTATATAATTAAATGTTGGATTTGACTATGGCAGTATATAGTACGGGGTAGATCCGTGTGATGTAAGGAAAAAGTTTAGCTGGAGGCATATTATATTTATTGCGACATAGAATTGTAATGTATGACTTACTGTTAGTAGCTCAGCTTATTGGAGAGTATATTTAGTATATTTGTAATAAAAGACTTCGTCAGGCACTGCTGGTCTCCGGTTGTCTTTTATTTAGGTTCTTTCTCCGCACCCCGCTGGTCTCCTCCGCAGACCAGCGTCGTCTCGCGCGCGCCCCGCACGCGCTCCCTCGTCAGCTCCTCCACTCCTCCTCACACCCCGCTGGTCTTGATCAGGGACCAGCGTCTCCTCTCACGTGCCACGCACGCTCCTCTGCCGTTAGCTCCTCCACTCCCACACTCCGCTGGCCGACGGCGTGCTGAGGTCCTTCGGCTACGTGGTCGATGGCGCGGATCTCCTCTCACCACCCAACATGGCTCAGCCTAACTTCCCCAACTGCCCCGATCTCTTCCGGGCTCCCACTTATATCTATTCCCCCCCACGTGACCCTGACTGCTTCCCTTCCGGGTCGTCAGATCCGGCCTTCCCATACTACCCTGCTGGCTCTGCCCCCATTCACCTCGTCTCCCATTGGAGGCGAGGTGAACAGTGGCCGCTCCCACAAGACCTGCAGACCGGGCTCCGCCCCCCAATACCCCGGGCCGTGTGATTGGGCCAGAGCCCAGCAACAACCCGATTTACGCTCGCATTACATATTGATATAGTTTATATTTTAGTTTTTTACGTGGTTTGGCTGCTACAGCTTACTATAAAAATTCCTTCCCTTTATTACTGCTAACCCTACCTCCTCCCTTTGTTGCTGCTAATCCTACATAATGCACGGGCATAATGTGACTTTGAGACCCCCCCCTCCTACGCATTCCACTAGTGACTAATCCCATATCTGCATTTTCCATAAATATGCTAAATTTATTTGTTGATATGCAAATTCCTTTGTCAAGGTGCTCTTCCTCCCCTAACTCAGCTTAAATATACGCTGCCAAGCTTGGTGGTGTTCATTCAGACGCTGTCTTTCCGACAGACCTGTTCTTCACCTGAGGACGGCTGCTTGTCGTTGTGGCCGAAACATCGTGAGAATTGTATTATTTTATTTTTATTATTTTATTATCTCCCTTCTACGTGACTTTACCGAAAGAACCAAGAAGACGGACTGAGTTTATAGGTAGAGGCAACCCAAGTTGGACACAGATTAAAATGGAATCTTTATTGACATCAGAGTAGCAATGGACACGGTTGTCCCAGAGTTTATATTGGACACTTAACAATCCCCACCCACCAAACTCACCCGGACCCACCAAATTAACCCCACCCACTCTATTACCCCATCCTACCCACCCCACCCACCAAACTTACCCCACCGGACCCAATTACCCCATCCTACCCACCCCAAGCACACACCTATCTTACCCCACATGTTGACCTAGATTCATTACCATTGATGTAAGTTTATTACCGTTAGATATTTTTCTGGCAAGACCACACGTGGATGCTGCTGTTGCTGTCACTGGTGCTGGTACTGGTGTTGTTCCTGCTGCTGGTGCTGTTAGTGCTGATGCTGGCATCGCTGGTGCTGTTAGTGCTGCTGCTGGTCCCCGTTGTTCTCCTTGTTAGCGATTCTGAACGAGTCCCTGAAGTCGGCCCGGGGCTGCGACGTCAGCTTGCCCTTGGCCTCGACTTTAACCAAGCGATGTTTGAGGTCACAAACCTCCTGCACCACCACAACAATCACAACAGCCATCACCACCGTAACCATAGACTCAGAGACCCGTAGACTCACGCACAGAGAGACCCATATACTCGTGCAGAGAGTCCCATTCACACAGGAGGCACAGAAATCCTTAGAAACCCAGACACAAAAAAGAGCCAAACATTCAAAAGAGACTGACCTGTGGTTAAACCGGCTACTCCAGTGACCTGTCCGGTTACTCCTAACCCGGCTAAGTCTGCCCCGCTGCCCGGCTCATAAACTAAACTAAAAAATATATATTTTACCAAGTAAGGCCCACTGAGCTATGCAGCTTTTTTTCAGAAGCAACCTGGCCATAAATGATAGCTAAAAAAAGTGACTTATCATGTGGAGATTTATAGCAGCCAAATACTCTTAAACAGATGTCGATTATAAATGTGGAGGGAAAACCAGAGGACTCGGGAGAAAAATCTAAACATGGGGAGACACGCAAACCCCAAATATGCAGCAGGCGTCAGGTCTGGGATTGAACCCATAACCTCCTGTATACCAGGCGAGGGAGTTAACATCTCGCCACTGCCACCGAAACACAGCGAGGCCAATCCGGGTTGCCCGCCGCCTTGCGGGGCCGCCGAACTAACTGTAGTGTCGCCACTGCCACCGCCGTCTCCCCCACTGCCCGTCACCTCAAAGAGCCTGGTGTTGTCCTGCTTGATCTGCATCACGTGGTGGATGCGCTGCCGCGAGTTGTTGTGGCCAAGGACACGCGCCAACTCCTGGCCCTGCTCGCGGAGCTCCGAGCGCAGGACCGCGTTGGTGCTGGTGAGGAACTCTCGCTCACTCAGCAGCTCCTGCAGCTGTGCCTGGGGACACAGATGGACAAGGGAGACAGACAGAGAGAAAGAGACTACTGCAGCCATGCCGATGCACGTCTATGGTTCCATACGCGAGCCCACGGGTCTTTTTAACAACGAGCCCACGGGTCTTTTTTACAACGAGCCCACGGGTCCCTGCACAAGTCATTGGCGACCAGCCTAAGACCACTGACTCACTACTGTTGAGAACCCGATAATACAATGTCTGCGATTGGCTGGCACGGCCTCTCCGACCTCTTGACCTCTGACCCAATGAGCAAATCAATAAAAAAAAAAGAAACCGAGCGTAAAGACCGACAGCCCCAACAACAGCGAAACAACAAGGCGCCATCACCTCTGCTTTAGCCAAGGCCAGCTGGGCACTGTCCACATTGCAGAAGTTCATCAGCTCCCCCTCCAGGCATTCTGTGTGCATCTTCAATGATTTAGAATTTTCCTGGAGCCTAGTGTTCTCCTTACGGAGCTCCACTGCCTCATCGCAGAGGTTCTTCATCTCTGCGTCCAGGGCCTCTGTGCGAGTAGTCAATGATTTCTCGTTTTCCTGGAGCCTAATGGTCTCCTCGCGGAGGTACTTCACCTCTGCCTCCAAGCTCTCAGTGCGAGTCTTCAATGATTTCTCGTTTTTCTGGAGCCGAGTGTTCTCCTCACGGAGCTCCACTGCCTCCTTGCAGAGGTTCTTCACCTCCGCCTCCAGGCCTTCTGTGCGAGTAGTCAATGATTTATCATTTTCCTTGAACTTAGTGCACTCCTCATGGAGGTTATTCACCTTTGCCTCCAGACCCTCTGTGTGAGTTTTCAATGATTTCTCGTTTTTCTGGAGCCTAGTGTTCTCCTCACGCAGCTCCACTGCCTCCTTGCAGAGGTTCCTTACCTCCGCCTCCAGGCCCTCTGTGCGAGTAGTCAATGATTTTTCGTTTTCCTGGAGCCTAATGTTCTCCTCGCTGAGGTACTTCACCTCTGCCTCCAAGCTCTCAGAGTGAGTCTTCAATGATTTCTCGTTCTCCTTGAAATTAGTGCACTCCTCATGGAGGTTATTCACCTCTGCCTCCAGACCCTCTGTGTGAGTCTTGAATGATTTCTCGTTTTCCTTGAGCCTAATGGTCTCCTCGTGGAGGTTCTTCAACTCTGCCTCCAAGCTCTCAGTTTGAGTCTTCAATGATTTCTCGTTTTTCTGGAGCCTAGTGTTCTCCTCACGGAGCTCCACTGCCTCCTTGAAGAGGTTCTTCACCTCCGCCTCCAGGCCCTGTGTGCGAGTAGTCAATGATTTATCGTTTTCCTTTAACTTAGTGCACTCCTCATGGAGGCGATTCACCTCTACCTTCAAGCTCTCAGTGTGAGTCTTCAATGATTTCTCATTTTCCTGGAGCCTAGTGGTCTCCTCACAGAGTTTGTTCACCTCTGCCTCCAGGCCCTCTGCATGCATCTTCAATGATTTATTGTTTTCCTGGAGCCTAGTGTTCTCCTCACGGAGCTCTACTGCCTCCTTGCAGAGATTCTTCACCTCTGCCTCCAGGCCCTCTGTGCGAGTCTTCAATGATTTCTCGTTTTTCTGGAGCCTAGTGTTCTCCTCACGGAGCTCCACTGCCTCCTTGCAGAGGTTCGTCACCTCCGCCTCCAGACCCTCTGTGCGAGTAGTCAATGATTTATCATTTTCCTTGAACTTAGTGCACTGCTCATGGAGGTTATTCACCTCTGCCTCCAAGCTCTCAATGCGAGTCTTCAATGATTTCTCACTTTCCTGGAGCCTAGTGGTCTCCTCACGGAGTGTGTTCACCTCTGCCTCCAGGCCCTCTGCGTGCATCTTCAATGATTTATTGTTTTCCTGGAGCCTAGTCTTCTCCTGACAGAGCTCCACTGCCTGCTCGCAGGGGTTCTTCACCTCCACCTCCAGGCATTCTGTGCGAGTCTTCAATGATTTCTCATTTTCCGGGAGCCTAGTGGTCTCCTCACGGAGGTCCTTCACCTCCACCTGCAGGCCTTCCGATCTCTCCCCAATCAGCGCGGTCCCCTGGGGCAGCTGGGCCTGCTGTGCGCATTCCTTGGCGAGCTGCTCAGCCTCCTCAAAGCGCGCGATCTCCTTGTGGAGCCACGCCACCTGATCCAGCAGATCCCGCACGTCCTCCTCCAGGGCGGCCGCTCGCTTTCTCGCAGCTCCCTCTGTCTCCATCGCCAGGAGGCGAGAGACTTCCTCATCCTGGAATTCCGCCGCTCTCTCTACGCGGAGTTTTTGCAACTCTGCCACCAGGCCCTCCGCGCGTGTCTTCGCCGATTCCTCGCTATCCCGGAGCCCTGCGGTCTCCTTGCGGAGCTCCATGGTTTCCTTGCGAAGGTTCTTTAGCTCCGCCTCCAGCCGCAGCCGGACTTCCTGAGCACAAACAAACCAAGCATAGTTGAGAGGGGATTTTCAGTTTGTGAGCCCCAATGTATTGGGTCGCTGTCGAGTCAACGACAGTTTGCGGAAGAGACCATGTGGAATTTCCACCACGCGCTCTGCAGTTGGAGAGAGACACGCACGTACACACACACAGGAGAAGAGAGAGAGACAAACGCGCGCGCGCGCACACACACACAGGAG